>LQRL01166826.1:0-10095 GCA_001703475.1 Hydroides elegans | reverse complement strand
TTTGAAGCGTAACCGTTTACATACATTTTTTATCGCCTTCTTATCCAGGCATCGAAATATCAATTGAAGGGCTCCTGGCAACATTGTGTTAAGTCTGAAAAGGACCTTTTGAGAAACAAGGCATTATGCCATTTAGATACGAATTTGCACGTGCCCAGACCATGTAATGTTTATGCTCGCACAGATATCATAGTATTATTCAAGTATATAACATGGATCTATAATTATGTGACACTTACGACAAATGGCAAAACATGTTAAATCAACTGAACACATTGTTACACGGTGCCCTTCAATTTCAAGCTAGGTATGCCATTGTCACCATGCAAAATAATAACAAGTGTCTAATATAATTGAATCAAGAATTTAAAAATGCATTTTTTTTTGTTAAAAGCCAGAACAAGAATATATTAGTAAAATGATTTTAACATATTAAAGCGCTAGTATAAGTAGATTTTGAGACACTTTGAGCATGGTTCTGAATATAAAAATTCAATACATTAAGATCCTTTGATATAATTTTAAGTGATGTAGTGATTAGTATTTGATTTTTGTCACTGTAGCCCACACAATCAATGTTCAAATTTGAGTACAAAAACAAAAGCTGAGCATGCGTTACGTTATTGGGTTTTTCAACAATACCACTGTAAGGTCAACTTATATGTACGCTGTATTGGAAAATCACAGAATATATTGATTAATGGGCAGATAGCCTGTTTATTGATGCTGCAATTCTAGAAGCAAAATGCATTGCAAAGAATTGTCATTAAAAATTTAAAATGTACTGACGAAATGTAATGTAGGAATACTCGGTTAAACGTGTTTCTTGTAAAGTGTAATTATAAAAGGATAACTGTAAATATATAATTCTGATGGTGTTATACATAAATGCAATGCATGGGATAAATGATGATAGTTCTATCAATAAAGAAAATATAAATAACCTCAAAGTGGATAATATGTTATCAAAAATGCTTAAATGATTAAAGCAAGATACGTTATAAACTTCAACAGTCTGCCGATATAAGGTTGTTTGGAATAATTGCAATAATTTGCAATAATTTGTGGATAAATGTCTTAATATTACATTGATAATACAGTTGTATATTACTTTTTAACAAGTCAGGTAAGGCTTTTCAAAACTTTGTTATTAGTTCATATCATATGCATCATAAAGAATGTTAAATAATGTTCTTCAAAAACAGTAACTGTTTTGTTTTTATCTCAATGTAAGGAATTGCGGCATATTTGATATAGTCATGATACTGGTAGTGTTCACTTCTTAATATTATAATCAAACGCTATTTATATTAAATTAACTATACATACTATATATTTGGCTTAAAACGTAAAAAAAAAAGCACGAAGTGTTGCTATATCTTCAAAAAAAAAAAATTATTATATTACTCATCAAATGCTGAATACAAGAAACTCAGCTACATATTTTAACATTTATAGATATCTAACTTTATGAAACATAATAATTTGGATGTTTTTTTTCTGAATGAATGATGTAGCTAACGAAACACAGTACTAACTAAATTATACGAAATAGAGTGGCTTAATTAGAAAGATAGAGAAGACATTACAGAAACAGAATAAATGCTCACAGCATGCTTTAGGATGCATGCATATTTTACAATAAAATATTGATGCAACCCGCTTTGATTCATTGTTAAAGCCGTCAAAACATTATATCCAATTACCCTTGACTAATTGATGGCATTATTGAATTTTGTTATTTTTTCCTAGGCAATTGACAATGAAAATATTAACCTCACTTGCTCTGGTTACAATATATGTTACAACACGATATAAACATTGACCAATTCTATTAATATTGAACATCACAACAAGACCCTATCTTATTTTGCACACTATAAAAATAATTGTAATTAGCTCGTACTAAATATAAATGCATTTGTTTGAATTAAAGCGATTTGAAAAACAAGTTTTAAGTTTTATTTCTCCAGAAAATCCTTAAAGTACAGAATAATACAGAAGCTGAGCGTTGACTGTCAGTAGTGATTAAATAAGAGCTCTGCGCCATAGGGTAACATGTAAATTTTTGGAGGGGATGGAGGGAAGAGGGGCAAGTGCCCCATAATTTTTTGATGCCTGTAATTTAATGAGCTACAATCAAGTGGCTTCGTAGCCACTCGAGCTAGAGTTATTTTGTACAAGAAATGTGACATAATGATGCTTTGATGCTAACAATTAAATAAGTGTTTCTATATGTAAAACCAAATTGCCTTTAACTCATATTTAAACTTTTCTTCAATCCTTATAAGGGCCTAGTCAAACTGGAAGCTTGAAATCCAAAGGACTTCTACTTTCAAGCACATTGTTTTAAGAAATGTGTTCTTGATGGGACATTGACTTATAAATTTAAAAAAAAAGTTCGTTTGCAAAAATGTTCTATGGTGTTTCCAAAATAGCTAGATCCCATCACACTCTCTTTGGAATGAATCCGTTACAGTGAAATTAAAATATTATATAACACCGTGGATTAAAACCTATTTTGAAATAAAGTGTGAAAAGTTAAAATGATTTATTTTAGGAACATATCTATAAAACACAACCAATATTTGTGTATGCATCTACATGTATTAAAAAATGATTGACATTTGTAATGTATTTAAATAAGGCCGATTTATCAATTGCAGTTTGATATCGAAATATGAATTTATCAATGTCATTGGAATCTAATATTACAATACTATCAAGGCCATCTAGATACATTAAACTTAATATTCGGTCAATCGAGAAAATTATGAATACATCATGACTTGATTTATTGCAGAATGTTGAAATGTTCGTTTGAAATCAAGGGCCGACAATGAGAATGATAGAGTAATAGATTTTACAGCATTGCGAAAAATATTTCGTACATTGATAGAAACGATTCTATGAAACATAATACATATTGGATGCTTCTTAAGACATTCATTTCGGGTGAACAGAAGGGTTAAACTACTATGTTTCCAGCGAATATTTCGTGTTTTGAACTGGGTGAACACGTTCTTAGAGGTTTTTCCCTGACAAACCATGTCTTCCTATGATACCTAGTGAATTACTCAATACCTGTTTGCGCTTTTTCGTTCCGCTACCGATGAACGTGTATGAAATATATAGAGTTTAAACAGTAGATTCCTATCTGTTTAGTACACTACATATATGGGAAACAGGGCAATATACCCCCACCACCACCCCCGGTAGTTACCCTCTATCCCCGGTGGTTAACTCCCTACCATTATCCCCTCCCAGGACCCTACCCATATATGTGTCTCTTCATGATCAACACTTATAAATGCTCTTTATCACGTGTTAAGTATTATACTGTAGATGTATTCAAATATAATTTATTTTTTATTTCCAGAATCATGAAGGTGCTACAACAACCACTGCCACTGCTAAGCAGCTTCTTAGTCGTCCTCCTCCTCTCAGCTCAACAGACTACAGCTCAAGAAAGTAAGGTTATCATTGCAAACTTGACTTGATTTACACGAGCTTTTATTTAATCAATTTTAATTTAATTTACTGAAGGCTAAATGGGATGCTTGACTTATCTGAAGCATTATTTGAGACAATGGATATTAGTTGAGCCACTTAATTCATTTCGCAAAACAAAAACACCAGATTCCACCAGAATCTTTTCGAAGGGGTTGCTCTTTAATATGTATACATGT
Organism: Hydroides elegans; assembly: GCA_001703475.1. NCBI lineage: Eukaryota > Metazoa > Annelida > Polychaeta > Sabellida > Serpulidae > Hydroides > Hydroides elegans. The sequence goes on along the minus strand of LQRL01166826.1, from coordinate 6,406 downwards.
ACATGTATGTCTGGCCTAGAGCGGCATTTCAATTTCAACTACTGGTTTTTATATGCATTCGCTATAATCGTTTCCCTGTGTATATCAATCTGGCACCAAACTAGAACCTATATTCAATTAAACTACAACGTGTTACCAACCTTTTTGTAAATTTAATTTTAATTTGGATTCGTTGTTAATTCTTAATTGAATTCATTATTTGAATACTGCATTAATTATCAACATATTGATACGAATGAACAGTTGCAACCCAAAACAACAAAATGACATATTTGCTATACCTTGCTATGCCTTTGGCTATACCTTTGGCAAAGATCTTCTTAGCTGCTGCGACCTCAGCTGACTAAATTCCGAGGTCGCGAAACTTTGCTCACGTATGGCATTAAGCTCCAAGCAGAGTCATTCCGTTCATTCCATCAATCTGATCGATTTCTTCCAGTCATATTCCAGTGCTCTTTATTCACCAAGACGACAACAGTGGCCAATGTGTTTCTTATAATGTTTGAAGTTAAAAGCCACATTTCTTCAAAACGTTATGCACATGTATAGTACGCGCAGAAACAGGGACACTTTTTATAAGACGTTATGCGCTTGAACAATGTACGCAGAAACAAGGATGGCGATTTTCGGGGACGAACGTCGTCTTGCAAACGGGATTTAATTTTCATTAAAATCCGATGTGACCCAACGTATTCGGCATGAGTGTTACTATTTAGCAATAACTTCAAACTTTTATGAAGTTTGGACTAAAATGAATAACAAAATCTGAAAAAAAAAAAGATTAATATTTTGGTTCGATCATATACACATCAACAGGAATATCGCACCGTCCACTTCAAACATGATTTTATCGGTTTACGAAAATCAAATCGATTATCATCTGATTATACCAACACTCATCTCCATTCGCACTCAATACTTACATGCTGAGACAAATCAAAAGAAAGATGCTCTCAGCTGAAATACTCGAACCATCTGCTACCCGTTTCGCTATGCATGGCTGCACATAGTTCTACGCATGGCTGCATGTAACCTATACACGTTGAACACCTATTTATAAATAACTGAAATGCCCTTTAGAATGAGTGTTTTTTTTCTGTGTAGCTCCTATTTTTTTTGCCTTAACAGCACGACGCGAGTGTTGTATTTCCGATGACAAAATCGATAATAGTGGCGGGCGGGTCCCACTAAGAGAGGGATTTTTTACAACGTAGTGTTTCAGTATCAACGTTGTACGGACGTGAATTCGAACGAAGGCTAAAAGGCAATTTTCCCGACACGACTTCACATATACCTCTTAGCAAGACGCCATTTTGACGTCTAATATATCAATTTACGTAAAAAGAACGTGTACAAAGGTTTTCCTGAACGCTTGGTGTGCTCTTGCTAGTTTAATTATCCGTTACGTCACATTGTCGTCGTGACACAGGAAAAATGCTGTGCCGACGCTGGAAACAAATAAAGACGTATTGAAAACGTTCACATGAGATAAAATTGAAGCGTTCTTTCGACGTTGGATGAAGTCTTGCTGAGTTGGGTTTAACAGCGATTATGTGTATATGAGTATGTATCTCAATACAGTCTACCTTAAGAAATATGGTGCCATTTCGATGTATAGGCTTTAAATGAGTGATAGTATTTATATTTTTCTTTTGCCGTCTCTATTCTTATTCAGGTGTGACAAAATCCATTTTTCTTTCAGTCATGCAACTGTCTTTCATTTAGGCCTTACTTTTCAGCCATGAACATCTCAATATGAATTGAAAGGAAAATCAAAATATGAATATATCAAAAGGTTTCGATGTGTTTTTATGGTGCTATAAAATACGGATTATATGAAACATATGGATATGTACTTACTATTGATTTCAGTGTTATTCATACTTTATTTAAGTACAGTTAGAGTATTTGCTCAATGTGAGGGTGATTGTAATGTAGTAACGCGTAAGTTTTAATCATATATATCTTTTTTTTTTCCATTTTGACCACATGTATCTTAACATGTTTCGCAAACATTTATGACAAAGTGCCAAGTGATAACTGATCAATCCATGTTTCAAACTTGAATAATGCTAAAAAAATGCGATTGTAATGATTGCACAAATTGGCTATTAGCCAATTCCTTTTTAAATGACCAGTTTAAAAACTTTTTTCAGACTTAACACACTATTTTACGGAGGCCTTCAGTTTATTAGGCAATGAAAAGCAAGTTGTACACATTTCTAAACAATTATTCAGACCTCTTATTGCAAATATTATGAAAGTAAAAAAAAAGTATTCCGCAAACTACTCAAATCTCCAAGCTAGATGGTATTTTCTCAAAATTCCCAAGCCAGCTTGAATTAGGTGGTGAACATCTTTTGTGGGGGACAGCTTGCGAGGTGCTCTTCGTATAGTATATCTTAAAGCAGTTCAATTGAGCAAAACGCTTTAGCAGAATCCGGTGTTGGCCCCTTGTATTCCTGGCCATCCTGGACATAAGTATCAAATACATATTGTTCAATAGATTGATATATACATGTATACATGTATATGTGTTTTTCTGTTTTTATTTCATCCAACAGCGCGCTTTCAATGCAGTTTCGACGGCGAGATCGAGACCTGTCTCTTCGTCCAGGACGGATTTGATTCCGCCAAAGCTCCGGATAATCCATCAAACCCACTTCAAACCTACTATAAATCACTTTCAACCCAAATTGTAGTGCGTTTTGATTTGCTCTTTTGGGCCTTATGTGCCCTTTGGGTTTAACTTGCTTTGAGGGTGGTTTATAGTGGGTAAAATATTACTTGTATAACGTCACGACCTTAAGTGGATTGACGCTTAGTTTGATGGCTGGTGTTCTCTGTGTAGATGCACTCTAATCAATATATACTTTTACTTTTTTTTCTCAGCGCGCTTCCAGTGCAGTTTCGACGGCGAAATCGAGACATGTCTCTTCATCCAGGACGAATTTGATTCCGCTAAGGATCCCGATAATCCATCGGGAGCCAGTTTCGATTGGGAGGTAATGATAATTTTAATTGTTAGATTTCGCATGCTCGTTCCTATAGTTCAAATGCGTTCAAGGATGGTGCATAAATGCTACTTAAATTGGGATTTTCGCATAAACTGAAGTGATACATTTCTATGTTTTCTGTATAAATTTGGTTTTCGAGCTCTCCGTTTTCAAGCATTATTATTCATGGACACATAGAGTGAGTTCGGGTATATCCGGGCACCTGTGGACTAAACCTCAATTTTCTCATTACTTGTTAGATATTTTGCATCAAACAAGTTTCTTAGTACGAAAAACAGTGTTTTGCTACAAAATGCATTTGGAATTTTCAAAATATTCCAAGGCGTTCCATGTGAACAGTCGAGGTATATGTAGAAAAGTCAGAGCGGGTAAATCCGGACACTTTTCGGGTAAATCCGGACATATGACTCAAATCGAAATCTCGTAGCAAAGAGAGCTATTGATAGATCGTTAAATTTATAATATTTTTTTATTTTTTTATTAACCATGGTTGTTCAAGTATTTTCAAAGCCAATGACGCAGAACAGGTCGCAGTCACGTGATTCCACGAGACTTAATCGAAACTTGGAATGATATTCCCGTCTCGATATCTCGTTCGAGTGAGATTTAATAAATAACGCGATATTTTCCATTATTATATCATAACAGGCTTTGAATCTATATATTTACACGTTTTTAAAATAAAAATCGTAAGTATAAACCAATAAAAATGCGTTTTATGTCAAAAATAATCACTGTCAGGATTTACCTGACACCAATAACCGAGTCATGTTTACAAGCCGGTCAATATCGGACATTTTAGTTTCAATATTTTTCGAAACAGGGTTGAAATAATATTTTTTTGATTGTGAATAATAAATCACAAACTTATGTTGAAACATTAAATCAGGTTTAGATGTACTTTTTTACAATGCTTTATAAAAAATAGTTCTTATATAAAAAGACCCAAAATTTACTTGTTTTATCATTTGACAGCAGGGAATTAAATATTTTGGAAATTACCATGAGGCTAACTTTTAAAGATGAAATATATTTTATTCTAAAAGACCTTATCCCTAATGAAGATATTTATATAATAGATTAAGGCCTCATTAATAATTATATTAAAGAGATATTCGGATATTCGGGTTTGTGTTTTCATAAATTCAATAAAAGTAGAAGTGTCCGGATTTACCCGCCTGTCCGGAATTACCTGAACTCGCTCTATAAGAGCAATGAAATGATTACTAACAACATAAATAAAATAAAACAAATACAAGTATACAGTAAATTCATAATATAAGATAAAACAGATTGTGTGACTAACACTTTTTTAAACAAGTAGTATTCCACAATTCATTACCTGCGATCTTTTCGTTTACGAACATTTCGCAGGTATTAAAATCAGTAGAGTTTTTTTTAATGGCATGTCCGACACCTTTCTATATGTTGTAGGACAAACTTGACAAAATAATATGTATTATAGGGATAAAACACGACTGTGAGTTTATAGTTCATATTAGAAGTACGGAGGAATAATTACAAAACGAACGCCGAAGGCGTGAGTTTTGTAATTTTGTGCATTATCCGTACTTCTAATATGAACTATAAACGAACAGGAGTGTTTTATCACTATTATAACATTTATTTTTTGTAGGTTTAAAAATATATTTTTTAAACATTACGTGTAAAAAAAAAATCACCAAAGCACGTGTGTTTGTTTATATTTTTGGCTGTTCCATTTATTGTGACCTCCCAACAATGGTTCTATGTAAACATTTTTGGCCGTGACTCCCGTAATTAGGTCGGTCAACGGCTCTTTTGATGACATTTATCAAAACCCATCTTAACTCTTGGCTCTAACTAAGAAGTGACATGTCATAATTATCTCAGTCTACGAGTACAACTTGTAAATGTCTGAAAAACGATCAAAGAAGATAAGCCGACACAATCAAAATAACGAAAAAACATACCTGTGCATTATGCTTCAAATAGCTGCATCACATAATTTATAATTTAGTAATTATATGTTTATTAACCCTTTCTAATATAAATCTCCTTTATTGATGAATGAGATAATACACATATTTTATAAATTTTCAACTCAAAACAAATTTGCATTTACTTCCTGGTTGAATTCCTATTACCAGGTGGCTAATCTATTTTTAGACCAGTAACTAGGCGGCTAATCTATTTTTAGACAATGGCGGGGGTAAAATGTAACAGCCAAAAATAGAACACGAGAACGCTCATTTGTTAATTTTCGATGCACCCAATGAACAGTAATTGTGATGGGTTAATTGATAGATCGTCATCTCGAGTTCTATCGCAGAATAGAAACGTCTCGAATTATAAAGGAAATATAGCGAAAAAATATCTCATCATGTTATAATAAAGCAATAAATAGAACATAGATATGGAGCGTAGATGGTTTTGATGAGCCTTTGTTACATGATTGTCGAGATATTTAACATTTATGACAATTTTTTTGTCGACCTACGTTATTGTGTGCCTCGCTGAAAACCACTGAGACTCATTCGGGCCTCTCATTGGCCCCCTTAAGTCAAGGCCCCTTTCAATGGAACAATGACAAGTCGCGCTCATTTATTGACAGTCCTTAATTGATGAGTGACAGCGACTTTAATAGAGAGAAAGTTGCATCATCGAGTAAAGGCAGTTGTGCGGGAGAGGGGGCAGCTATATAAGGCGCGCTACTGCATAATCAATAATCACTTTCTGCTCGTAATGTAAAATGCACCCCATTTGGTACACTTTGAGGGCTTATATCTCAGCTCCTGGTTTTGCAATTTTAAAAATATTTACTGTTGCAAATTTCTAATGGAAAAGGCGGGCTTTTTCTAAAATGTGAATATTTTTTGAATAGAGATAAAAAGGTTATATTCAAAAAACGAGTTTTTAAAGGATTTCTAAGCTTTTTAGAAAATTATCACTGGGTCCCGCGCTATGTTTAGTATATGTGTGACCAATGATTGAGAAATGTGTCAGAGATTAATTGAGTTGTTTGTATGACATCCAGTATATTTGCGGACATTTCAATACGATTTCCTATTAATAAATCCCTCAATAAAATTGGTCTTTTCAGTGACGCATACTGATTTTTAAAATGGAGGGTAGACTATAAAGTGATTCAAATAATAGTTTTAAATCTTTTCATAATATAATGTGATAATAAGCATGTTGGCCGTTAATTTAAAAAAACCGATAAGATACAACCAATCACAATAGTCTTGGCTTAGTTTATAATGATTGTTAGAATATTTCATGATTTGTCAAGCTTGTTTATTTTTTACTATTAATACACATTGAGCACTTAGTTGGATTCAAAACTGTCGCATATTCTTTTCACTGTCGAAAATATTTTCAAAAATGACGTACATAAATCATTCAGT
>LQRL01166824.1:10198-27699 GCA_001703475.1 Hydroides elegans | reverse complement strand
AACAAGAAGTTCCAAATGCGAATTAGGAATCGGCGAAAACGCAGGAGTAGTCATCGGTTGCACTGTTGATGCAGTAGCCAGTGATGAACTGCCGTAGTTGTTGCGTAGCCAACCAATATCTGAAACATAGCAAAAATACAAACATTACGTTAATTGTGTATTAAATCCAATATTTTTAAACAATCTTATATAAAACATTAGTATCTAGTTAAACTTTTTTAATAATTTTATTAGTACAAATTTTCGTATTACAAGTATAGCACTTTAAACACACATTTTTTTATCCTATTTTTCCTAAAAGTTTATTTACTATCAATAAGAGACTCGCCTAACATAAGCTTATCTGACGATAAGGATGTCATATTTTCCCTTAAGTTTTAATTTTTGTTTAACTTTTTAAAACTATAGACTTATAATGGCGATAGTTAGTTACCGACAAAAAGCCAAAGCAAAGTAATATGTTGCAATAGCCTGCCTACAGCCTTTATATAGGCTTTTCAAGCGTCTCAAACATTCTGAATGGTTAACGCCTACTATTGGTTTTTGTGTATTTCCTTTCTTTTTGATTTATCTAAAATTTCTGAAAAGAAAAATAAGAAACCAGTGCATGTAACATTCTAAGTAGATTAGAGCAGTACAAACACATTAGTCACATTTGCTCAAGTGCCAAAAGCTGATTACAGTGTTTTCTTATGCTAATTTTACTTAGCTCAAAATAGGTTATGGAAAGTTACCAAGATTTTGGATCAATGTCAGAAAAAGAAAAAACCACACCACCACATTAACTCGAGCAACAAAAATATCCCTGTAAAATGGCTTTAATCCGTAAACTTAAGCCTCGGAAATAAATCAACCGTTAAGTGCTGTTACCTCTGTTGTGACGTATTTTCAAATTAAGTGATGGTTGGTTCCGACTTCTGCTACGACTAGAACTACTATTACTACTGCTATTACGTCTAGGACCAGGGCTACGTCTAGAGCTAGAGGTGCGGTTAGGGCTAGGGCTGCGGCTTGAGGTACGGCTAAGGCTAGAGGCACGCCTATGGCTACGTCTTAGGCTAGGGCTGCGGCTAGAGGTGCGGCTAGGGCTAGAGGTACGGCTATGGTCGGTAACTATTGGTTTTTGTGTATTTCCTCTCTTTTTGATTCATCTAAAATTTCAGGAAAGAAAAATAAGAAACCAGTGCATGTAACATTCTAAGTAGATTAGAGCAGTACAAACACATTAGTCACATTTGCTCAAGTACCAAAAGCTGATTACAGTGTTTTCTGATGCTAATTTTACTTAGCTCAAAATAGGTTATGGAAAGTTACCAAGATTGTGGATCAATGTCAGAAAAAGAAAAAAAACACCGCTTTAACAAAAGAGCAAAAAACACCACCACATTCACTCGAGCAACAAAAATATCACCGTAAAATGGCTTTAATCCGTAAACTTAAGCCTCGGAAAAAAAAATCAACCGTTAAGTGCTGTTACCACTGTTTGTAGACGCCTCTTCCCAAATACTAACGATAAAAAAAACAGCCGCTGATTGTGAAATAAACATGGACAATTGTTGGGATCGTTTTTCTTAAGAACTCATGAAACAACAAGGATTTATTTAAAAGGAGTTTTATTCGTCTTATTTCCGAAAAGCTCAAGAACAAACTGACTTTCAACAAAGTAGAAATCATTCAAACCCAAAAACAAAACACAAAAGGATCCGATGCAAGTATAGACCAGTATTCAGTACCTCAATACCAGTATAACATAGGTACTGATAATAAGTATAATTTTGATATACCTAAATACTCAAAGTACCTAAGTACATAAACAAGTATAGCAAAATCGTATAGGAAATAGTTCAGCTACTGCGCTTTTTAAGATAATAAGAGAAAGGCTGTTTTACTAATATAACAATTCCTCCATCCTTAGAATAAATTTTACAAGATGCAATCTTTAAAATTTGCCATTATATAATATCTTATGTAAATTACGATAACTTTGCTGGTTGATCCTAGTGTTGAATAAATAAATATCAAAGTTACAGGAAAGTGAAATACAGTCATAAATCATGAATGTTCTTGAATCACAGAAAAAGTGGTTTTCTTGCTTAAACGGTTGTGTTCTACGGTCTACACATTATATATGTAATAAATACGTACATGAATTATGAAGCAAATACACAAGCAAAATATAAGATATCGAAACGAAATTGAATATAAGCTCCTTTTTTTACTTTTGCGGCTATTTCTGCTTAATAACAAAATAGGTCATATTTACATTATATTAATATCATCGGATAAAACATTTAGTTTGAGTCAATTTGATACGATTGTTTTGAATACATATTTAGCTTTACATAAAGGGTAGTACAGAAATAATAGGGATATAGCGTATGGAATATAAGCATAAGATTATAGTCATTTTAGCATCACTTGTTTAAATTATTTTATGAAACAAAGTATATAACAATGCCCAGTACCGTACATTACTACGATCCAATTAGCGTAGCAATATAGCAACCAAATAGGGGATGAGGGATTTATCACCCATGCAATTATTGCTGAGTGCAGAACAACCAATACAAAGTCAATCTCAGCGCAAGCAATAAGTTGAGATAAAAGATATCAGATCCCGAAATTAGTTGAGCTCCACAGAGTAATATCAGTATAAGCAATTTATCAAGAGAAACGGAGATACGCTCCACAAAGATGTTAAGCTCTATTCAGTTTTTTTTTGTACAAGTAATGCATTAAAAGAAAAGAAGATAAGCTCCATATTTTTTGTTTTGTTTTAGGCAAAACATCAGAAAATAGGGTAACAAATATGCTCACATATCAAACGTAGTGTTTTATATTGTAAAAAAAAAAACAAATTAGATGAGAACACTGTAATAATGATACTTATACTTATAATAATGATTCATATAAATAAATATATACAAATAGATATAACTTTCATATAACCTTTCCGTGTTAAGAATATCAATTATAGAATTCATGATTCAAACATATTTTAGATACTTGTTTCTGTTTGAAACAATTCATATTTTAAAACAACGCTATTATGAAGCTTTGATAAATACATATACAAGCTATGAGTACATTGTCATGTACAAGTACAGATTGTTTACAAGCTGAGCCACGTTTCCAGATACCCAAATAAATCTCCGATTGTGAACACAACCACGTTGCATTATGTACTTCAGTACAATATGTTTGTGAACAAAAGCACGTTATATTTTTGATTGTTGTCAAGTACATACTAACTGTAAACACACATGCGTGGCTTTCCGTTACCAAGTACTCAGTATTTATAAACAGAAGCACATGAAATTAAATCTGGGGAACCCCCAAGGAATTCCCCTATGTCATCAAAACCTATAAACATCCCCTCATGTGTTAAGTACACATGTAACCAACCACGAAAATGTTGCTAAAGATACTCTAACATATTATTAAGTATAGAGAAGCGCGCCTGTGACGCAAACGAGAGTATGTTTACATGTATACTTAAAACGCAAAATCATGCCACTATTCATTCTCACAAGATAAATTATATCTTGAAAATATACATTGTTATACAATTCAACAATCATCTAATAAATAAATATAATGTACGCAATATACTCATTAAACCTCTTAATGATACTACATACAATTTCTAATAAGATACATTTTGCTACCCATTCTTTCTCTTTCATCAAAGTTATCTAATGAAGACAAGAAAACAAGGCAAGCGCAATTTAGTTGCCAATTACTAGTTCCAGAGACCGTGATCATAAAGAAGATGCAATAAATCGGTTTATGGTCTGTTTTCTGCGTAGTGCAATGCACAACGTTGTTACTGTATTTAAAGCATTAAAAAAATAAAAACATATTATCAATAGTATGTATCAATATAAATGAATTTATAAATGTTTTGTAGTTTCTAAAACAGGTTTATCAAAACAGATATATTTTTGTAAACCCATAAGTATACGGCGATGAGCTACTTATCTAAGTTCAGTACACAAATAGTAATTGCGAGAGTACAGAATGCTATTTTTAATGTTTGCAACGAGTATGTACGAGTATGTACCTCAGTATATTTGGGTACTGAAATGATACGCGAACTATTATTTCTATATGAAAAATCACTTTTGGTTATAAAACCTTGAGAGACATAAATGTTTGATATATACGTATATACATATATATATTATTCATATATATATCAAATCGTAATATGCTATATACAATACATGCAAAACTCTTTTTACTCTCTTCAGGCAATATATTAATTCACATATTGTTGATAAATATCATTTGATCCTTTAACAAAGAACAGAAGAAATATAACGTTGCCTCGTGAAAACACATATTTTTTTGTTTTGCGGCCATAAGCAGCGCCAGTGCGGTCGTAAAATACAAATGGACATCTTTATGAACTATAGTTAAGCCTTTTTATGTTTGTACTGCAATACACAAACATCTTTAGTTCGGTACAACGAGATTATTACATTTTTTTGTTATTAAATAAGAGAAGTGATTAGGGAGTACTTTTTATATATTCGAATGAATCTATATTAGTACGATAATTAGATGTACGATAATTGAATATTCTTTGTGTTGGATTAGTTGCGTTGCCAAGAAGGTTTTAATCCTAAAAATTCATACATTCGATTTTGTTTTTCCCTTTTATTTCTTATGTTCCCTATTCTCCTTGCAATGCAATGTGTGAAACCTTCATTCTTTAAAATAATTTGGATCGTGTAATCAATAATTTGGATCAATAATAATCTGGACAATCGCCAACCCGTAAGCAAATGTAAGCGAATCTTCTCCGGGAGTACATCAGAACAGAATGTATCAGAACTGTCATGAGCTTTGACAGTTATAGCTTCCGATTCCCAGGTAAGGAATGGAAAACACCCATGCCACAGTACCTTTGCATTAACGTTAATGTTATGATCAATAGCCGAGATTTGTCTTTAATTCAACGGGATCCGATACAGTGGAAAAGATATCGTATTCAGAGAATCATCCCAAATAACAAAATGCACCAATGTACAAACCGTTACCGGTTCGCGCTGTTGGCAAAAACAAATCAATTAAAGATATCGCTGCCAAGCCTTAACAATAGTCCGACAAGCGATGGCGACTAGCATTATAAGGACACAATGATTCATTATTTTTATATATGATCCTATTTTCGAGACTTTATTCAACATCAGGTCATCAACGGATATTTTATATTTGCTTGAAACTCTGGCTTGAAGTTCTTTTGTATTTGAAATTGAAGATAATATTAATGCAGCGCCAATCTCTTTCTAAAAAGTTAAATCAGGGTAGGAGGGGCCCGCACAAACACGTGCGAGCACCCGCAGAATCAAAAGAACTTAACTATTAGTCGGGACGGGACGACAAGTGCCCGTTTAGGTTCCCGCAACTCAATGCCTAATCTAATAAAGCCTTACCAAAACGAGGTTGGTACGGAAACGAGGCTGAGGTAGCGTTCTTCTTGCTTCAGGTGCGCACCCCTACACTATTACGGAACACCTTAAGTCTGATTACACCGCTACTTTGTCAGCTACCATTGACTGAGCGACAGTTGATTTATTGTTTATTTTGATGCAAACGCTACACGTAAGATGCTTAATATTTTTGTTTCGTGCTTGCAAGGGTCAGAAGTTCCCACTGAAGTGAACAAAACAGTGCTTAGAAACGTCCCTATGTCCTCTAAATAAGTTTTGTTGACCAACATTATATAGAATTATATTTCATAATAAATCTAAACTATATAAACTATGTATCAATATATAAACGCTTATGATTAGAAGATATTCGTTGTTAAATATTACTCAAGTTTAAATTTATAATATTATCAATATAAGAAAATTTCGATAACAAAGTTTATATGATAGTGAGTTCTATTGGAGTTGTCTAGTCAGTGTCACATGCAAAAATAAAGTGAAACGTGAAAACGCATTTCTATCATATTTTCTGCATTTGCTCTCTGATAGCGCAATCACAACGATACTCCATACAATTCTTTGGCTTTTGGCTACATTTCCAAAAATGCTTGTGAAAATATGCGACATATTTTCCGATAAACAAGGGAAATCATGGTAATTTAAATAGGGATCATTTACTTACGAACTCATGATTTTTCCACAAGTATAACAAGCAAAAAAATGATATTAGCATGTTACAGAACCGTTGTACCCTATATTTTGGATGGGAAAGGATACAAAAACATGTATAACTTTGTCTCGTGAATCCAAGCTCATGTTTGATAAAAATGTTAATGTCAGTCTAAATTGCTCTTAGTTCTATTATATCACTTATCATAAAAAATGGTTTGAAAGTAAAATGATAAACGAGTATTAAAATATGTATATATCCACATTCATAACATCCCCAGCCTTTCGCTTTCGCTTTTTTATTTATAATAGGACTCAAAAATATACAACAAGAATTTTTTAAACTAGGCGCATAGTTCATACCCATACACCACTTTTCTTTATACAATAATAGAATTATTAAGACTATAAAGCTAAAAGCATATCTATCTACACAAAAAAGAAAACATGTTTTAACACTTAGCCCATAATCTCATTGTGATTGCTAAATGGGACTTTATAAGAGTGGCTGTGTATCCACGTCACACACATCTATTGGTTGATCCATATTTTTTTAATATAAAAATATGTATAGTTTTAGTTATAAATGAATTGTTTTTTTAATAAACTCTTATATTCGATTATGCCAAATTAAATTGTATACGCTAGTCCTTGTTAATATTGATAAAAGTATTTTTAAATATTGTTTATTGATTATACATTTGTTACTTCTAATACGATTAATAGAACAAATATAACGTTGCATTAGTGAATGCAATGCTCTTATTTAGGACCATGATTCGCCCAGATGTGGTCGAAAAACACAAGACCTGGACATCAATATTCTTAAATGAGCAGTAGTGTAGACGATGTACTGAAAACTTTTTCTAAATACAACTCAACATTTGAAAAGTTATTCTTAATAACGAGAAGTGTTCTCTTTTTTAAAAAGAAACTTCTTTTTGTGTACTTCTGAAGGTGTGTTCAACATAAAGTGAAGCGTTTCATTTTTTCGATGAGCAATTTTAAGTAGAAAGTTTTCCATTGTATGTGACATCTGAAATAGTTGTCCCATAACTGCACATAAAGCAGAGTTATCATTCCAATTAGACGATGTGTTCTGGTAGTCGCACACGGATGAATTTTAAGGAAAGTACAGGGAACTATCCCGGCGGCCTTATTCCAATAATGTCATACTAATAACTAGTAGTCAGTTGTACACGTGAAACACGCTCAGATATCATTCCATAATTTGGCCTTACAATGAATTTATCACCAGGCAACGAGTTATTTTATTTGTAATGATATAATACGTAAATTTTCCACACAACAAATAAAAAAATATCTTTAATGCCGCCAAGGGTTTTATTAAGTTCTATTTCACTACATTTATAGATGTGTCCCAATAAATTTGTTTGTTTTGTTCATATCTTCATCATTTCTTTTTTTAACTCAAACATCACTCATACCAAAACCTGAAATTAAAATCATAACAAGTCTAATATATATCAAGTCTCTAAATGACAAAATAACAAATGTACTCTAAATTAGTATATTCTAGGTACATAGCAATGCTAAAAGTAGTGAAGTGCACACAAAGGTATATTGTTTTGGTGCGAAATCGTTCATTGATTGTGCTTTTATTAATATTTGATAGGCTGATTTACATATATAACAAAATAAGTGTCTAACATTGTTAAGCAGCAACATTAATTAACTAAACTAGTTGCCGTGTAACGACAATGGTCTTTTCCATTTATAATTTAAACCACTTAAGTTAACATCGTCCATAGAGGATGCAAATCTTAAATAAAAAAATCAATATTGACTATCCTAGACTTTTTTCATAGTTTTAAGTATAGATTGTGAACAATAATCATAGATTGCGAATTCTATTAATACTTCAATTGTATTTTGAAGTTCAATGCCTAAGAAAATAATTTATTATGAAAATTATAAACTTACTCAAGATAAATAGCAATTAGCCACCCCCCCCTGATATTTTACAACACGAAACACTTATAGACACTGTGACAAAATTGCCCCGAACTTCCAAGCCTTAAAGTGTGTTACGGATACCATAAATATAAGACGCTCTCATGGTTATCCAAGATGCTAAGGCAATGTGAGAGTAAACGTTACTTTTAAACCTAATTTAGATATTTGAGATAAGTGTCAAGTTATAAATTCGGTTTGATTTCTAAGTACCAATCGTTTATTTTAACTGAATTAAGTTACTTTATAAAAATAATCGATTTATATATCTGAGTTCATTATTTTCAATTTGTTTCGGATGCAAAAATAATTAAATGAGTAAGAGTTGGAAGTATTCTGCATATTTATATGTACACTAAATCTCTTATTAGTGGTTTCAGGTTTCCGAAAGCTGTGGAAATGATAAGGCAGTGACATCAACGCTGATTTAAAGGTTGGGTTGTAATTGCCAACATCGACATAAAAGACTTACATGGCATTTGATCGCGCATATAACGCGCATATAACTTGAACCATTATTCTTCTTACTAATTATCTCAACTTTTCCTGCATTCTTATCTGCTTTTGAATTTGGGTTAAATAAATTTCTAAGCATTTGATCATCAAGTCAACCGATTTCAAGCTATAGATCTTATTAAAATAACGCTTTTGGATTTGGGTTAAATAAATTTCTAAGCATTTGATCATCAAGTCAACCGATTTCAAGCTATAGCTCTAAATAAAATAACGAGATCTATATATACAATGGATTGGAAATCTTAACTATTATGTTGACGTTCCCATATACCCAAATTTCTCTTTCCGGGAACGCCAACCATGTTTGATTAAATAAAATGTGTTTTTTACAGATGTCGGAGAATCATTTTTTCAACGTTTACGTTCGTCGAATATGTTAAATACACTAAATAATGCAATATTTAAACTCAGGTAAAAAGAAAGAAATGCGATATTTTAACATTTAATCGTCGTAACGCTTGCTGCTGTCAAGAATGTTAAATAAATCATGTATTGCATCACATTTGAGTCATATTACCTAATTAACCGTAATTATACATTGATATCTTCATATAAATAGCTTACCTTGCGATCGGTTCATTTGTATAAATATCAAAATTATTCAGTATTCAGGATTTTTCATGTTTAATGTCAAATTTTGTAATAACAATGTTTTGTATTGTATTAATAATCAGAGTTGCAAGTCTCGATATTTCAATAAATTTTATTTTGTATCTGTAATGAAATTATGTTCTCAAATATCTACACAATGGTGCCGACCAATATAATGTGCATGGAAGTCCTTCTATCGCTAACAATCTACTAGAAATTACCAACGTCACTCCGCCATGATACCAAATTCTAAGTCTGACAGTCACCTTCAACATCACCCTACTCAGCAAAATCAGGAAGAATGTGAACTGTTACTTAAGAATGTCAAAGAACTGCTCTCATTCAAAACCCATCCGGTATACCGCAGCTGTTGATGCCGCACATGACAGACCAAGTCTTCTACTCCTCGCCCTCACAGGCAAGAATACTAGTTACAGGCCTGTAACTACAAACTATTTGTTATCTCTAGCGATTTTACATACGATACCACAGGCGCAAATACACAAAACTGCACGCGCACTGTCAAAGCATACATCCAAAGCTCTTTCGCAATATCTCGGCCTATGTGTGTGCCGACGAAGCAGTATGTGTGATAAATGACGTCACCGTGAGAGAAATGTTGTCGATGTGAGCGCATAACAATGTCTTGTGAGTGGATCATCGAGAGGCGGATGCAGCGAACGTGGCTGCGTTGACATCACCTGTACAGGATTGTACATATCAGGTAATGTAGACATATATCATTATGTCTGAGGACACCATCGCGTTTTAATTCATGGCACAATAAACTGTACGCAGGTTCATATATATGTTATACAAACTGTTTGCGCTATATGAGAACTTACGCGGTGCATGCATTAAGTGTTTATTGATGGGGTTGACAGGTGCATTCAGGCAAAGAATGAAGCAACACAAGACCAGGATAATCCATAGCGATAGATCACAAAGACATTTAAACAAAATGCACATGGACAATAAGAGGCACCATTATGATAAATTAAACATAGATTTATGTTAAAATCATACATGTTAATTAGAAGGTAATTAGTTAAAACTTGTGTAATATTGTCGAATTAAAGATATCTAGTATAATTACAGTTTTATAATGATCAGAGTATCTCTTTTCAGATGTCATGAGAATTATTGCGGCATATTGTTTAAGTCCTTATTTTTTTATGTGTAAGTATTTTTATATACATTTTAAAGATCAAATATGTATATTTTAATCTATCAATAATTGCCATCGAGCACCTGTAGGCTTGGCAGGATGGGATGTCGAAATCTGGAATTCCTCAATATTTGAAATTGTATAATATGTGTATTATTACGAAACACTATTTTATTTTCATTCAACTATGTGGTCAAGTTTCCGTTTATTTTGGCGTATTTAAGAATTTTTAGCTTGAGAAATCGATCAATTTAGTATATAGAATGCTTTTCTACCTTTTTACCTAATCTGTTGTCAAATGTCAATAGTCATAGTATTATACGCTTACACGGACTTATTCCCTCTTAGTACGTATAGGGCTAATCAACAAATTAAATTTGATTATAGGAAGCGAATGTATCCAAATGGTTTGCTCTATTCTGAACCACATTATTTGAAGATCAACAGAGTGTTAGGTCTGTCGTAGGTTCGTAAACTTCATGACACTATACTCTAGTTTGGTAAAGGGGCAAGGCTACCTCATTAAGTGTGTTGTGTTAACGTATGTCATTTATCTAAAATCTATTCGCATTATTTAGTTTCATTATGCAATGTGTAAAACGTGAAAAGTATTTCGGTATTTTTGTTAGTCAGTTGGGTATTTAACTTTTTGGAGAACAATATCTTTTAAATTAATATTATAAGCTGCAAATTATGATAGAGAACATATAGAAAACTATAAAGGAAATATTGCTTAATATAAAGGGACAATAAGGAAATAAGTAAAAAAGAGAACAAAACATGGTTTGTAAATGTGCATGTTATGCATGAACCTATTATATGTATAAATCTAAATTATGAAAAGTATGAATGACGATTTTATAACGATTGAATCATCTTAGTATCGAAACATTGTTAGTTTTATTCACTCGTAATTGGTCTCTGTGTTATATTTAAAACAAAGTATTTTCGGTATTTATTACGTTATATATACCCCTAAATGATATTCAATTTAGAACCAGGTTTAATACACAACTATATCAAAAAATAACTGAGTTTCGGAAATAAAGACATAAAAATAAATATATATAGAGAAGCTGGTACTTGATATATTCTCATCAACTGTTTTGCTCAGATTTATTTTGGATAATATCAACAAGTTTTCAATTTTCAAATTATCATCACTTCACTAAGCTGCAAATCGTCTTTATCGGTTGTACATTTTTTGGTTATAAAGCGATTTGAATTATGTATGGCTCTTTTTTAAATTTATTGAGTAAAGTGTTCATTTTTTATACGTCTACAGAATAAAAAAACTGTTAACAAATACCGTAGTTTTATTGGATTGTTTAATCGAATTAGATAAATTTTGTTAAATCTATGAAAAGCCATCAGCTTGGAAAAAAGAACAAACAGTACTTTTATGTGCATATTTTTTTTCAATCCTGTTTTAATTGAGAGCATCGAAATCTGCAGTATAGAACAAGCACAATGTAAAAGTTTCAAATATTAAAATACTCATAAAATACTCAAAACAGACAATAGTCCTGCATTTTAAATAAATATGTACTTACATATATAGTATATCATATTTATAGAGAATAAGATAGAGCATTCGTTTTTTTTTGCACTTATAATGGACCCATTTTAGCTCTAAATATCACAAAATAACCTAATTTTAGATATTTTAAAACATTTTATATAATTTATTTATTTATTTATTTTTAGTTTCTTGTAGAGCGCCTATATAAGCCTAAGCGCTGTTTAATACAGTACATATATGTATAAATAATATAACATAAGATACATTATTACATAACAATAACATACATAATACTGATACACATTATAAGATACATCACAGATAGATTAATATAACTAGAATAAAGACAATACTGATACTACTAGGTTTCACTAAAATAAGCTTTGCGAAATGAATGAGTTTTAAGATTCTTTTTAAAAACATAAAAAGATAGCGCAGAGCGAAGGCTAATTGGAAGGTCGTTCCACAGTTTAGGGGCCATACATTTGAAAGACCGAGCACCGTAGTTATTGCGAAATTTATGGGATTTTAAAAGAAATTTATCTTGGGACCGCAATGCTCGGGGGGCTAAGAAAGGACTAATGAGGTCCGAGATATACTCTGGTGCCATTTTGTGGATAGCCTTATAAACAATTGTGAGAACCTTATACTCTGCGCGTTCTTTAACAGGTAGCCAATGCAATTGTTATAAGGAGTCTGATATATGATCATATTTACGTTTACCAACTATTAAACGAGCTGACGTATTCATTACTTTTTGCAGTTTGTTCAGAGATTTCTTTGGTAGACCAACTAAAATGCTATTGCAGTAATCAAGTCTACTTAAAATAAAAGCGTGGACGAGTGATTTTGCTGCTTCTTGGGATATATATTTGCGAATGTGCATTATCCAGGCAATGTAGAAATAGCAGACCTTCGTTATTTGTGCTATTTGGGCGTCAAGCTGTAGTGTCGAGTCGATTTCAACCCCTAGATTTCTTGCCTTTTCAACTTTAGGAACGGAACTATCGTTAAAAACTAGAGTATTCACGTCATATTTCGGTTGATTCCGTTTGCTAGATATCACTAAAAATTCGGTGTTTTCAGGGTTCAGTTTCAACTTATTGTCAAACATCCATTGGCCAATACTG
Source organism: Hydroides elegans (assembly GCA_001703475.1). NCBI lineage: Eukaryota > Metazoa > Annelida > Polychaeta > Sabellida > Serpulidae > Hydroides > Hydroides elegans. The sequence goes on along the minus strand of LQRL01166824.1, from coordinate 14,691 downwards.
TTGATGCTTGATGATAGATGTTGCATTGCTAGATTCAGTTCTGATGGTGAGGTGACTGGTCGAAAGAGTTGGGTGTCGTCTGCATATCCATGAAACAAAATTTCAAGGATTCGGATGAGTCGACCTATCGGCTGCGTATAATCACTATAAAGACGTAGTCCGAGCTGAGACCCCTGGGGTATAGAAACATCCAAAAACACTTCATTTGAATATTCCCCATTTACACACACCTGCATTGACCTATTTGTCAGATATGAAGCAAACCAGTTTAGCGCCTGGCCTGATATTCCATGCGTTTCACGGAGGCGCTTTACCAGAATTTCATGATCCACAGTGTCAAAAGCAGCCGATAGGTCGAGTAGAGACATCAAGACAGCGTTGTTACTATCCAGTTCGGTTAGAAGCCTATTGAAAATCCATACGATGGCGGTTTCGGTGCTATGATTGGACTTGTAGGCAGATTGCATAATCTCACTGGTGTTATTGGTTTGCATGTGTTTAGTCATCTGGACGCCTACTGCCTTTTCGATTAATTTGCTGATATATGTCAAATTCGAAACAGGGCGGTAGTTTTTTAGTTGTATATCCATATTGGGCTTTTTCAGCAATGGTCTAACTATTGTCTTTTTGCATTCATCAGGAAATCTCCCCTGTGATAGTGACTTATTAATGATGGACTGTATCACGGGCGTAATCTCACATGCTATTTGTTTCAGTACCGTAGTAGGAATAGGGTCCATCTCACAAGATTTATTAGACGAACCATCAATAAGCCGTCGTGTATCATCCTGTGTGAGTTCTCTAAAACTATCCATAATCGAGCTGAAATTACCGCCATCGTATGCAAACGTACTATCCTGAGGCTCCTTTGAGAAATTATCTCTTATTTTCGATACTTTTGACTGGAAAAAAATCACTGAATTTGTTTGCCAGTTCATGGGAGGACGTGTGGTCCGGCATAGGATTTTCTCGTTTCCTGTGCATTACTTTGTTCAGCGTTTTGAAAAGGGAGCGTTCGTCATGAATGTTGTTATCGATAGTGGATTGTATGAATTCGGATTTGGCATTATCCAAAGTAACGATAAATTCACTTTTTATGTCCAAAAATAGCCTCAAGTCATCCACATTTCGCGATTTTCGCCATTTTCGCTCGTAAAATCGTAATTTTTGACGGGATTTTGCGATAGTCGGGGTCCACCACGGTTCCCTCGGCTTGTCTCTAATGCGGCGAGTTTGGAGGGGGGCGTGTTTGTCGAGTAATAGCTGTAGTTCGAGGTTGTGTATTTAATGTTTAGAAAAATGTTTTTGAAAAAAAAACTATTCTGGAGATAACATATAAGTAGGTGTTATTGTTAGCATGTAACAATCAATTCATTTAAGGGTTTGTAGGTTTTGATTAAAACGCTTTAATTAAACTCTGTGGAACCTGGCAAAAAAAACATTCACCTTCCACATTAGATTTTTTGTAATTCATTTTCTTGAATAATATCAGTAAAATACCAAAAAGATCAACAAGCTTTTTCAGTTCATGCGCGACTGTTGATATACACTGCACTTATATTGACAGCGATTTATTACATGTTTTATGTTGCAAAAATGCTATATCGATATGTATATTCTAGCTTTCCTAGCCTTGGAGCAACGGTTTGCGACATTGGATTTTAAACAAGATCATATTTGGAAGATCATCCCACAAGGTGTTTACAAAGAGTTTATCGATCGATGTCCTTCTACAAGCTTTCAAAAATTACCTTCAAACTTAAAAATAGAACAGCGTTTTGATCGTTTACTTTTTTAACACGAAAAAAACCTAGATATTTGCATTTTATCTAGTTACATTCATTTGAGTAAGACATGTTGAAATTCAAGTCGAAGTCAAACCATTAGTAAAGCCTTTTAATTTTCTTTTTAAAACGAGTTATTAATGTTAGAAATCTTTTAAACCTATGAGTGCAAAAATTAACTTTGGTAACTGTGTTTGAAACAGTGTTAAAATAGCATAAATAATGATCATATTGAAGTATTTTTCTTTCAAGTTCTCATATGGATCAATACATCAATCCGTATGAACAAACGTTAATATAATATTTTATCTGATGGTATCAATTTCTAAATCAAAAGCATATTTAATGCTCTATGTGTTTCCATCTGTGGTAACATAGCCAGCGTCACCTGAACATATATTTGGGACTTTAATTATAATATTTTAAAATGTTATACATATGAGCCTAGATGAATCTATATATTTTGTTTGTGGATTGCTTCTGCTGTTTTGAAAATAGATTTAATTCAAATATATTTCAACCAAAACTTGGAAAATATATGCTTGAACTATTTGCTAGACTTATTATTAGAAGAAAAAACCTATCATATTTTATCCCGCTTTTCTGTCTGCAATCCCAGCTGCAATATCGAAGAACGCTTGCTGGTGTAACACTCGTTGGATAACCTGAGCGGAAAAGTAAAGAAAATAAAAAGCGGCGTTTATACTTTACATCAGGTTTATTTGGTAGCTTCATATATCAATTTTATTTTGGAATATTTTATTTCGCATTTTTTTGCATTTAATGTCTTGGATTAGTTTGGGGTTTTCTTGGAATGCAAAACAACGTGAGCGATAATAAAAGAACATACACATTATTTGCGAATTATCCCAGACCTAGCTATGTCACGCCTTAGTAACGTCTCCAAACCAATCCGGATGTAAGCAATGTGCTGAATCGAAAAAAAACTTCATAGATGCTTCTCCTAAACATTGAAAATCAAATCACTCATTATTGTTCAATCTTTAAGAAGGTCCAAAGATTGATTATTTGTGATAAAAAAGCACATACAAGGGCCGCGACATGTGTTTTAACTGACATGGAAATAAAACCAAAGTTCATATTTTATCGCTTCTCCGTTGAATTCAAAGTCCATATTTACACATAAGATAAATACACATATAAACTATATTATAAACGAAAACCCAGAGCAAAAATAATAAATGATGTTGAAGAAATTGAGGTTTAGATTTGTTCCATTTCCATGTCGCGTCTCATTTGCATATAGCGTCTGCTGTACATGGTATCAGAATTGTAACGCATGCTCAAACAATGATTGACTCGGGGTGCATAAAATGTTCATTCATATAGACGAAACAGGTTGGCAAATATTACCCAAACGAAGAATACACAAATAAAACCAACTCCACATAGTGAATTTATAGAACGTTTTGAATTAAACTTCTATTAAATTTGGAGATGACAATTCATTATAACACAGAAATCTTCAAAAGTTATCGCTCATTTTGACCTGAAAAAATGTGCTCACCTCCAGAAAAAAAAACTTTCCGTATGGATGATATCAGCATAATTAACTTTTAGTTTAAGTTTTTTAAGTTTGGCTGTTTATTTCAGACTTCTATGTCCATATACAAAATGGTAATAGTATACATGTTTGAACAAATAGCAAGTCCTGTACAATATATTAAAGGTTAAAACTCGACTTCATATATATAAATTAATTAATTTAGAGCAATATTTCTTACGTCATGAATATATTGTTTTATCTTTTTGATTGATAAATACGTCAAAACTCATTCATGGACTGAGCATTTAAGCTCGAAAAAAAAAAGCCATGAAGTGGCTAAAAAGCAAGACCAATCTATTTTTAAAAGTCAATCATATAGTGCACATGCGCGGCAATAGAAAAGCACAGTATTCATTTTTGGGGGGATTCGGTTAAAGAGAAATAGAGTGATAATTAACTAAACGTAAAGTAACATACAAGGTTCCGGGTTTCAGGGGGCCCAGGCCTCAGCCTGGACAGGTCTTGATTGTTTTCACATTAATTTTGATATTGCATAGTAATTACCAACATAATGCTTCCATTCAACATAGTTTCAATAATGAAGCATGAACAAGGTATTCTTTTTTGTAAAAACATATTTGTTTAAGTGTTATACAATATGACCCCTGAACACAGTAATGGCAAAACTACACGAATGTGGTATTTTTCGAGTACTATTTTATAAGAACGTTATAAGAGCGTAATAAGCGCCTTCAGGGTGTGTTATCCTTAACGATGACGGTTCAGAAATCATGTTATATGTTTATGATAATTAATTTGTTTCTTTAAAATAAGAAATCGATCTATAGATATTTGCCTACTTTAATATTCAGGGCTTCTTTCGGGTAAAGGTTTTATATCGTCACCAAAATCAGCCTAAATTCTCGAAAAGCGGGCCATCCACGGCCAAGAGTCTCGTAAAAGAAAACGTATGCAAAAGTAAAACTATTACAAAATCGTTTCTAGACTTTTGTTCAGAAGTTCATGTAAGCGATGAGCTTGTACTTGCAAGACAAAAAAGGTCGAAATTTGAATGCACTTGGCTAAAGGATCAAAATAAGGGTCTTGGAGGTATAGCTTCTTGATATTGTGAACTGAAACCTTTTTTTTTAGCAGAGGCAGACATTTGACATGTAAAAACGTGTCATATCAGTCCAAAATAT
>LQRL01166823.1:0-17276 GCA_001703475.1 Hydroides elegans | reverse complement strand
AAAAAAAAAAAAAAAAAAAAAAAATCGGGCTCTCCGCTTATGTTCGCTTGTCAAAAGAAGTCGCTTATGTCTTCGTGTCAAGCACCTCATCCGCCATCTTTATTCTCTCTTCTCTCCATCCCTCTTTGATTTTTCCTCTATCCCAGCCCAAACAAAAGGTTACCAGAGTCCCCTAATGAATATCATTTCCCCCTATATGAATGGCTCTGCATAAGATGCATTCATGGTTTGATTGACACTTTTGTGATGCAGAGGAGCAGAGTCAATTTGGTTGTTTTTGTTGTTATTTTTGCGGAATAAAAGCTGAGGAGACATTTTTTTCGTCTATTGCTTGGGCGGTATAATAAGAGATAGCGGTTCAGTCACCTTAAGGTCAATATTGGATGATGAATAAAAATTAAGTCCATACACCATTTTATCGGAAAGCCAATATCTCTAGTTTATCCCGACTCTATGTATAAGTAATTATATGGAATCAATGAGATAGGTGAATTCTAATGCAAAATTATTACAAAGCCCAGCTGATTTATACTATACATGGTATAATACAGTGGGTTATGGTCAACTCGCCCAATTCCCAACTCGCCCAATTTTCTTAACCAACTCGCCCAATTTGTGACCAACTCGCCCAAAGTCAACTCGCCCAAAGTGCTTGGTCAACTCGCCCAAAATGGTTACCAACTCGCCCAAATTATTTACCAACTCGCCCAATTATTTTTAGAACTTATCAATATTTTTGTCAATTAATTTAAACTTTTTTGGTCTTTAAGAAAAATGTTATTGATTGTTTTGTACTCAAAATGAATTCATTGGTATATTTTGTAGTAGATAATGGGTGTGAAAAGATTCAAGAAATCAAATTTGGTAGTCGATTGCAGTCGGAACTGTTATCAGTTTGGCGTTATAGTTAAATAATAATGCTCGCCTTAGTTGGACCAAAAATCGATTCATTGAATTTCAATCGGATATATGGGTGAAGAGCTGAATTTTAATATTTAGTGAGTATAAGTATTGTTCCCTTTTTATTGCAATTATTGTAATAAGTTATCCTAGAAATTTATAATAAAAAACTTGGAGGGGAGACTCTTATTTATTATAAAACATGCTATTTTGAAATAAGAAGATGCTTATGCATATTGTATGGAAAATTTATATTTTGTAACAATCATTTTTTTTCAACACACACGAAAAAATGTGATTGAAATTTGGGCGAGTTGGTAAAAAATTGGGCGAGTTGACCTATGGTTTTGTGCGAGTTGACCAATAAGATTTTGAAAAAATTGGGCGAGTTGACCAAATTTGGGCGAGTTGGTAATTGGGCGAGTTGGTTTTTGGGCGAGTTGACCAAAATTGGGCGAGTTGGTTTTTGGGCGAGTTGGGAATTGGGCGAGTTGACCAGGACCCAATACAGTTACTGCTATTAACAGCTTAAGTAGTGAGTTATTCTCTTTAGCTTATTGACAATGTCACCTAAAATTAAATTGTTTTCTGAAGATCTTAAAGCAAGTTACTTTTTTATTAAGTAAATATCTAGTTATCCAAGTTCAATATGCAGCCACAATAATTATTTGCTGATGACCCTTTAATGCGTGAGACCTTGATATATCCTTTAGTATATTTAATGAGACACCAGATATTACCATATCTATCCATATGGATCATTTGATATTTTAATCAAGGAAACTAATAATTGTCGAAGTTAGCAAGTGTACGAATAAGTAATTATATTTGATTTCGAACCGATATGGGACGAATTTGACCGATTTCAAATCACTTGAAGATTCATAACTGGGTTCATATGGCAGACACTAAGCAATTAACGAATATTTGAGATTAAGTGGAGATAATTTTGATAATTGGTTTATTCATCAATACGTATATTAGGGCTGTAAGATAACAAAGGTTAAAAAGGTCATTGCAATGGCAAAACAAGTTAATTTGAAACAGGTTCAATTGTATTGAATCGCAATTACCGATGTTATTTCGGGCTTGTTCATTAACAATTAAAGGACTGGATACATTATTACTAAATTAGTTTTTACTAAAATGATTCATCTAAGAATTGACGGTTTTAGGGTGCAGCATTATGTGTCTAACTATTAGCATGTAGAATTCTAATGGGTCTTAAAAATGGATCCTTAAATAAAACTTGAAAATTTTATAGCAATAACAATCATAGTTTTATTCAAGTGAAAGTATGAAATTGTCAGGTTTTGGTAAAAAAATCGTAAGGTTAAAATCCACACTCACTGATGAATTTATATTTGCTTATTCATAATTCAATTTAACCTTGTCCGAGTAAACGAGGTTCTACTGTGATTTCAGATACAAAATCAAAATCCACACTCACTGATGAAATAGTGGGTTCCGCATTTATATTAAGTTACATTTGAAAGTGCAAGTCACTAAATTATGAAAATTAAAATCGACACTCACTGATAAAATAGTAGGTGCCTCCCGCTTGAAACTGTGGCAACCCGGGTATAGCGGAGTAGGGTTGAAAGAGCATAGTGAAGAACTTCGGGTTCCGCGGGTCATCACAAACAAAAATGGCGACCGGCAGGTTCTCCTGATACAGGTTGCAGTCGTCGTATTCACGTTTTGAGACCTAGAGGGGAAGCAAAAAGGAAAATTAAAGTGATTTAAATCACAATATGCATAAACTATACATGTACAATGTATTATCAATACTATATGGGCAGGGTTATTCAGGTTAAAATAGTGATACGCGATAATATTTTTTTACACGCAGATAATATAACATTACTATGTATTTTGTTTCATTTTTTTGTTAACCCCACCCACCCCTTAAACACACAAAACATGGGAAATTTATACATCCAGAAATGTGTTTTTATATTATATAATCAAGAATTTTGCGAAAGTTACTCGGCGACCATCAAATGCATAGACAGGAGCAGATTTTCGAAGACTATTCGCCAAAAAAAGAATAGTTCAGACTGATGTGCCGATAACATAAAGAATTTGTTATCACGTTTGCTTTATGAAGTGAGAAAATTTCAAGGTTTCCCTTCTTCGCGATACCATATAAAGATAAATCTCCTCACCCAAAGCCAAACAAAGAGAAATGATATGCCCGAGACAAGTCTGAGTTTTGCAATGTCTAATCAGATGAAGACGAAGCCATATTTCAGAAGGAGAAGCGACCGCTCATTAATAAGGTCTATTGCGATGTGAAGTAACGAAAGACATGGGTAGCGATAAAAGGAGAAAGTATTGGTTTGAAGTCATGTGATAAGTGGAGAGGAATCGTCAATCTTGTTTGGAAAGGAGAAAGCACAAGGACGGTGACTCGGCTGCATCAGTCAGCTCAGAAAGAATGAGTCAACAGCTGCATATCAAGAGTTTAAACAGAGCATATTGATAAGATCATTATGGAGAAAAGGGGTCAACCGTCAAATAGTCGTCTATGCTACAAAATGTCCTGTCATGAAAACTATGAGAATGGAGTGGAAAGAAGAAAAATACTGTGTTTCCTATTTGATTTCAAACGAAATCGTATTTTCCATACTTAACCATGGGACTCACACGTTGTATAGATATGTTAAAAAGATGACTGATAATAAACATACAAATAAGCAGATGCGAGTGATTGAAAACGTTTCAAGAAAACTGATATTATCATAAAAAATTCACTTTTTTATATTCCTCTTTGCTTTTTCACAGCTCGCGTTTTCTCATATATTATCAGTTTTTTTCGTATTCTTTTAACTGGTTCTTATCGTTGGAATTGTCGGGTTCTCATCAATTATGCTTTTGAGGGATATATTTAGGAGGCGAGGGTTTAAGTGTTTTATGACGAATAGTTTAAAATTCATGTTCGAATGTTTGTAAGCTGTCATATGAGTTACAGATGAGGCAAAAAGCGACAAAGCACGCGTTTTGCTTATTTGTAAAATATTTGATTTCAATAAGATGGAGCTCTTGGGCAATGGGAATAAAGATAGAAATAGGTGGTAATATGAACAGTTTGTAATTGAAAATCACATAAAAAGAGATATAACATAGTTCATAAACATGGATGCAAATTCATAGCCCATTTGTTTTGTAAACTTGCAAAATGTAAATACACCCACATTCAGTCAAACTTCACATTTTTACATTCAAAGAACAAACTTCAAACCTGAGATTGTAGTCATTTCTAAAAAGAGGTGAAGTAACTACTTGAGTAACAGGCAAACGGTGAAGATCGGGGTTTAGGTCACCCTCTTAAGGATTAAAGCAAAGTACCTGTTTGAAATCAACAAACTGGAATAAGCAGTTCAAATGTTGTTGTTGGATTTTGTAACAATGCGATTATCAAAATGTAACCCCCAGGGCAGGCGTTTCCTTTGGGGGAACTTATACAACCCCCGTTTTTGACATGACGTTTGCCTAGCTTAAAAAGTTATCGTAAATCATAAAATATATAACTTACTCAAAATATTCATATAACATTTTTTCATCATATACATGCATTTTGGGGACAAAATAACTGAAGCGAGAAAGAACATGAGAGAAAATATGGTAAATGATATTGAGACAAAGAATGGGTAGCCAAATTGTCCATTTCACTAAAAGGATTTTCCTCTTATTCTATTCATTTAAGTTTATTTAGTTATGTGAGTGTGTTAAGAAACACTTATGAATTTATTGCCCATTCATTCAAATTTTCTCTTTTGTCAAAGCATAAATTTGATTCAATTTAGATAAAGCGGTAAAACTCTTTTAATCTCTACAAAACGTTGTCATAAACTATAAAGACAACAAATTCTATGGACCCATATTTATTATAACCAGTGTAGCTCTTCAAAAATATCTTCATGAAATATTACAACGCCATTTAAGCATAGCTAAGTGCTTTAAAAGATACAATATTTCAAAAGATATAGCAGCACCCCAATAATAAAGCGGTAGTAGGAAGGGAGTGCTTTATGTGAAGATAAAATGAATGACCACGTTTTGTTAAATAGTTTAGTGCAATTTTATGTCTATTTTATGTGGTTTTCAATTTGATTTTCATTTCTTGTCACAGAACGCATCTCTTTTAAAATAAGAAACCCGTCTTTTTTTCATGGTGAATGGTCCCAGTACCCACTACTTTGCGATAATTACATCTCTTTTAGAACTAGTCCATCTATTTTGTGAGGTCTTAAAATATTTACTGCAGATTCTGAAGCTAATTCTGCATTTGGTGAAATATGAAAAATAAGAGTATAACTATTGGTTAGAATGTGTATGATCGTTGATTTCCGTACAGGATTGTTGTTTTTAAAGCATAATCGAACAGAATTGCAAAACATATCAACTGATTTCTATACACAACAACATGCGCCCAGAAAAGAAAAAAAAAATCGCGATATCGACTGATTAAAGACAGGACAGCTTTGAACATAAGCTCTTAAAATGCCATTCCATTGTAACACAATAAACCAAAAGGGCGCATATAGAAAAACTGTGACATGAAGTAAATAGCTACGATCATTGGATTCCATTACGCAAATATTTCTTTTCAATATTTCATTGAGCAACAGAAACGGGCATATTTTGAAAAAAAAAAAAATAATAGAAAACAAAAATTGCAAGTCCCTTTAATAGAAATGTTTTAATGGCATAGACTTTTTGATGCTTATAATGTGCGATATTGAATATTGAACATTATGTATGAAAGGTAAGACAATGATATGATAGTTTGACATCAATTTAAATTGAAATTCAATTCAAAGCAATATTTCGACTAACAGCTATAACTTTTGCATTAACTAAATAATAAAAAAATATGCATTTCATAATAACTGAACTTAGATTTTCAATTAAAAATATGATAGTCACTAGTGAACCTTTTCGATTTCAAGTTATGAATAATACACCTGGAATATGTATCATAGCGCACCTTCCTCTAGACATATCATTATAGCAGGCGGGTATGATAAAAGGTTGCATTTCATTTCATCAAAAATAATTACAACTTATCGGACGGATATGATAGAAGTATACCAGAATATGACGAGGTTATATGGTGTATGATTGTAAGTGTTGTGTTTGATAAAAACTAACATTTGAATAAATTGAAAACTGTCTCGAATAATCGGAGGTTTCATAATCATAGGATTGTAAATTAGATTTCGTTTTTTATTTATTCATTACAAGTGGCTCGCCTGTTATTTCGAGAATTTTAATTTCATCTGCAATTAAAGTCGCATGTTTTTTTTTTAAATTCATGTATTTCAATATTCAAAATTTGGAAGTTATCAACAAAAAGTGTCAAAAAAATGCAAGTGCATATTTCAATGCATGCGTCGCAAAGAAACAAAAACTTGGGAGCTATCGAAACATCACTTTGAAAATTGATGAATGGATGTAAGGTTTATCTCATTTTAATGTAATATGTTTGCATTTTCTTCTACAAATTTGACAACGTATTGCCTTATCTGATGAACCATCTAGATTTCAACATTTTTCTTGTAGACTAATTAATGCAACGTTTTTCGATTTTAATTGATGTGTTCCGAATAAATATTGTAATCAGGTTACACCCAGCTTTATATTCTTAGTCATATAATTGTAAAATTGCTTTAATTAATATGAATTTGTTTGTTTATTTTGATCTGCATTAATCAATGCGGACCTTTAGTTAAACTTTGCATTTTAATCAAGTTAACTGTTAACAAACACCCTGGTTTTCACTGGCGGGATAATGTTCAAAACCTTTATATTACCGTAATTACCGGTGTATAACCCGCGGGTTATACACCGATTTTACAAACAAAACACCCGGGTGCGGGGTATACAACGGCGCGGGTAATACACCGATATTTAAAACATAAATCGCTCGATTTTGGATTTTCATGTGAAATAGGGTTCAATTTTGTAATAATTAATCGATACAATATCGGTTACAAACTTAATTTTAGCCTTTTCCTATGTCCTCACGTTTTTTCTGGATTTACTTTTGCGTGAACAGGCCTTTATGCACGGATCCCTTCAATTGACGTAAAATCAAGACAAAACACGTCAATCAGGTGGCATCTGGCTATCACGTCTATTAAACCCCGCCCCTTCCGTACTCTTTGAAATACCACGGGGGAGCCATATCATACGAGAAAAGGCGCTCTGTTATCGTTTTCATTTATCGAATCGGGAGAAGAAAATGACAAGTTTGACTGGCTGCTATGGCATCTTATGGGTGGATGCCGAGCGAAAAATTTACCATTCGATCAAGACATGCAGAGATTTGATTTCTGGTGCTGTAAGAACGGACAAAAGCAAGATGCGATGTTTGCGGTACCAGTGCTGAGTACAAACGAGACTTAATCTTAATGGATGTTTACACGGCTACCAAGGGGAAAGTGAGAGATTCGTAAATTACTGCAAACGCCGTAATCGCTCCAAATGAGACGGGGTTACGATTGCGGTGCAGGGATGCGAAAGTTGCGAATTATCTCGGCGAGTGAAGTGGTGAGCAATCAAAGATGTGGGATTAATGGAGGAGGTGCCGTTTTTCATGTTCGAGTACAGTCGTTCCGTCAATGCCGTCCTTTGACGGGTTGAAAGGCAGAGTTGAGCGTTCGTTGGCGGTCGTTTGGTTGTGTCTTGCAATTGCTTTTTTGATAAGATTAAGAAGCTTAGAAGTATATAATGTCAAAGAAGATAACAACTCATCAACCAGTCTCCCTATCTCTTTCTCTCTCATTCATCCTCCGTCAGTTTCTCTTATTTTCTCTTTCCCTTACTTTGCCCCTATCTAGCTGTATCACTGAAACACAAACTTGAATTCCTCTCGTTGTCATTCTCCCTCACCCAGCAACCAATATACTCACCTCCCCCATCAGCCCCATTCACACAAACACCGCCCCACTCACTCATGCAATCTCTCAACCACCCATTCACTCACCAGATGTATGATATAGTATTCGTGAAGGTGTTCCTCCGCGCCATCTTCGTAATAAGGACACACAAAGTCGATTTCGTCAAACAGGTTGACTTCGATGATATGGTCATTGTTGCTTGTCTTGAACCTGAGAAAACATAAAATAGAATACATATAGATAGAGACATATTGTTATTATTTACGGTTTTATTATGTTATTTTCTGAAAATGAAAACAGAGATTTTCAAAAGTAAACATATCAATGTATATCAAATATATCAATTTTATAAGCATTCAGGTAAAGTTTTATATAGAATGCTTAAGAATGCATGATTTTGGGCTAATAGCCAGAAGGGATTGACCCCCTTATGGACTGTAAACACACTATATCTGTAATCATAATCTAACCGAACACCAACGCATAAATGCGTATATAAATTTATATACATAGACATGGCTCAAAAAAGCAATAACCTCAAGCCTATAAATATATTTGTTTTCTGTATGATCAAGAAAGAGTATCTTATATTCGATCAAGGTCTTAATTGAACGTGAAGCAGATAAGGATCGAGTGACTCGTGTCACAGAGACACGGATCAATGCACGCAGATATAGATTATACATGTGGATCCAGACAAGGGGTGTTATTATCCGAAGGGCATTGGCCATGTGATAGAGGGGAGAAAAGCATAAACAAGTGTATCATACTCTGGTGAAACTTCTATCTAATTTTTATTTTATGTCTTTATTCATAGAAAAAATAATATTTTATTATTCGTTTTGTGCTTTGCATGATGGTTCTCCTTCACCAAGCCAATAGTGCTTTTGTATTAATGTAAATAGCAAGATAGTTTCATTTTAAATCATATATAAATGTCGTGTATTTTTCAAACAAAGGGATGCTTAATTATTTCGCTCATTAAGCAGCCATGTCAGCGATGATGAGGGGACCGTACATTTATTCGCTTCATTAGCGACCTGTCGTTTTGGAACAAAAGACATCTCCCGACTTTTTTCTTTTTTTTTCAATATTCTCCTTTATCACGCGATTGTCATATCATGCAAATGAAAAAGGATAAAAAATGATGCCAATAAACCAATGGCTATATGACAAAGTTGTTGCTAAGATTGTTTTGATTGCGTTATAAGTAAAAGATCCGCAAAAGATGTGGCGTTGAAAAAATGGTTATTCGCATGTTTTGGGATGTCGTTCGTGATGCGACTACATGTTGACTTTTACTACGACTTTTACTATCTTAGTGTCAATTAAGGTGTTGTTCACGATATACAATAATCGTTCAATATCAATGTGCTTCTATTCTGTTTTAGTTATAATTACAGCAAAGTAGTTTTTACTCACTCTGAAAGGTCTGAGATAACGATATTCATTTTTTTTAGGGGAGTACTTAATGTCTAATTACTACGTTCGTGCATGAGAAACAATATTGGAAGAGATACCAGGCTCAATAAGTAAATCATTGGATATTCATAAGACCAAAGAGTACATGAAAGAATTGCAAATGGAACTTGAATCTGCAGCACCACACATTCTACATCAAAGTCTAAATATACAATTTCTTCTAACACCCTTTCCAACAGCATCTTCATATTGCAATACTATTTTTCAATAATATCATTTTATATCAATTTATTTACAATTTTCATTTTATATCAAAATCTATTTACAAGGCCAGGGACCCTCAATGCAGGAATGACCAAAAATTCTTATTAATTGCCAATAATTGGGATCTGTCGGCATCCACATGCCTTCAGCTGATAAGAGAGTCATGTGGTCAGCGCGTTAATCTCAGATGACACTGAGTGACAAGGCAACAACCAAAGGGCATATTGGAGGGATGCTTTGGTATGGAGGAATGGTGGATATTGTGCATATGGTGAATGCTATATTCAATGGGTTTAAGTTTGAGCAAAATGAGATCGAATTCATGTGATGCCATGGTCTGAATATTGTACATGGATATCAACCCGAGTGCATGAGTCGCAATCGCATCCCAATGAGTTAAACTATCAATTTTAATTTCAAATGATCATTATATGGCCGCACAATTCCCAACATAAATAGATCTTACGCATATTCAATTAATGATTGAACAGTAGTTTTATTCTGTAACCAGGATTAAGTTAGAAGCCAGCGGTTTATCTTTTGCATGAGGCCATCATGATCCAGATGAGCAACGTACACGAGAACACATCTGTGGTCAACGACCTCAATATCGATCGATTATAGCATTTTCGTGACTTCAAATCTAAATCGATAACAAATATATAAATAAATAAAAACAAAATGTCATCAAAAAGGAGACACATACAACGTTTAAGATCATGATAACCATCTGAAATCGAATGTTGTTGGGCTGTTATTCCAAACCATACACCTAAATAAATAAACCCAAGCTATACGGTTTTGTAAATGTGTTCAGATTTATCCATATTACGATCATATCTGATAAAGTGAATTTGTTTGCTTTGAATACAATATCAAACCTTGTTTCAAATGTAAATGGCAAAAAAAAGTTAAGACGTTTTATTATCCGCCCCTTTTGAATTGGAAGTTAAAACCGTCGAAAGTTTCAAATATAACACAAACCATACATTGTCTGCCATGTTATAACGTATTGCAATTGTGCCTTTGATATCAATAAATGCCTACAAAAAAACGCGTGAGATTTCTAGATTTT
The DNA here is from genome assembly GCA_001703475.1 of Hydroides elegans. Taxonomy (NCBI): domain Eukaryota; kingdom Metazoa; phylum Annelida; class Polychaeta; order Sabellida; family Serpulidae; genus Hydroides; species Hydroides elegans. The sequence continues at coordinate 6,707 of LQRL01166823.1, read as the reverse complement.
AGGATTGACATATCTTACCCTTTTGCATTAACCGACTTCCTAGCGTTTTTATTGAAATTTTAGCCAAGTTCGAACTTTGGAACAGAATATGATTTCACTAATTTTGACACAGAGTCCGTTTTCTTTATTTGTGTAATGCTAACATATAATAAGTTGTTTTCACAGGGGAACTGAGAAATTGTAGTGGGGTTTCGGAAACATAAACTGAGTTCAATTTCAAAGTTGAACATCCAAAGTTTTGCACTGGAAGTTTTAATCACCAATATCCGAATATTAAAGTACACAAGGGGCATGAATGATGATTCTTGAAAGTTTCAACAATAATTACTCTTATTATAAAATGCAATGATCAGACCATCATGTGACATCATTAATATCATAAATATAGTATTATTGCACATTTATAAGCCATACACAAAGATCATAATTAATGACTTCAAAAAAATTGTATTTTCCGCAACATTCTTCACCATCCCTCTTCGCGTTTTCCATTATAACTGAAATCCTCCTAGCCATTCGTTTTGGCTTTCAATGAAACACCTCATATTCCCCTCCAATCCATCCACTTCTCTAGTAACCCTAGCAACCAAAATGTAAAACAACCCTCATGTCGGCACGTCTAATCCATTGTTTATTTGTTGTGTTAATTGTAATGCAATATGATTAAACCGTAATGAACACTCAAAAAGAAGACATGTCCTGTTTGGTAGAGTGACCATTGGATTATAACAATGGTTCATTAGCGACTATTAGATGAGAGCAAAAATCCCTTGTTATAATAGATACAGGTTTTCTTGATGAGAACTTGCAAATATTGGGCCTTTGTCGCTCAGGATCCCATATCATATCGGATTCTGATCAATGTGATGGGTAACATCGGGGTGAAGATGAGTTTTCATGGATACATAATACAGATTGATATTGTTTCTAAGATAAAGAAGGTATATTAGAATATATGTCGTGGTATAAGACATTTTTGTTGTGTTTTCATCACACATTTTTGTTGTCACATACGTGATAGTGACATTTTCGCGTGATGCATTTTCTCACTTCAAAAATGAGTGATACCAATAATTAGACTCATCAACAAATCCGTAATGGCAGACAAATGAGAAAATAAGATCAGGAAGTGTTGGAAAAAAAAATATACTTAAATGAGCCAAAAACACATGGGGCTTTTGTTTTTTAAAAGACATGCATCTAGCTTTAATGGCTTTTACAGACCCCTCCTAAAAACAATGAACTTGTCTCAGATTTCCTGTCATTAGGAAGAAAACTGAAATTAAGATGCCAAGAAAAAAGTATAGGAAAGGGCAGAAAATAATCTTTTACCCGTAGCAAATTTGCGTGGTTGTCAAAGATAGCTAAAAACGGTAACGTTTCTGTCTGATCACGACGTCTAATTATAGTCCATAAAATGCTTAAAAGTTCTCAATTTGCCCCGAAAACTTCCTTTGCGCTACTCTTGATCTTCCAAATTTCAACTTTGATTTTAATGTTTTTTTGCAACAAATGCAAGAAAGGGTGGGTGAAGCCGACCGGAAGAATCAGCAAAAACGAAATTCGGAAACTAGATTGAAAAATATAATTTTGCGCATTTTTTGGAGGTTTCAGGTTGTTAATTTGAGATGGACATGATTTCAAGGGCGGTCCCCAAAAGAAATGAAATTTCGAAAACCAAATCAAATCTAATGTAGGCCTATGGTTTCGTTGATGAATGGGAAGACATATCTGCTAAAATCGTTTCTCAAGCCGCTTTTAAAACGCTAATGAATACACTGTATTTTTGTTACAATAATATATCAGGTAAAGTCGTATGATGTTGTTCCTAGTTACCCTTAGTTGCCCTTAACTTCTGACAGGCCTGTCGCAGCAACCGCCCACTGAAACGTCAAGAAATTCCGCTTCTACTTTGATTGAAAGTCAAACTTAAAGAGTTTCATAGGAAAGATGCAACAGAGCCCATTTAAAATAGCAGAACCGAAGAATCCAAGAAAATTATCGTTGGGTGAAGGGATGAGGGGTGCAAAATATGCGCCCTTTAAGAGAGTCACCGAATAAAAGTAAAGATCAGAAAAAAAGGAAGTAAAGATCAGAACATCTTCGCACCATCTTGATTACAGCTTATTATGTCAAATTGGAACCCCCGTCCAAAAAGGCTGTTAGAGAAAAAAAGAACCCTCTTCTCTTAATACCATTTTGATGATTTTATGATACACTTTTTCGCACGATGCTGGTTACTTATGGTTGACGATTGTACATTGCCATAGTTACGTTTGTAGTTAGCTCTATTGTGATGCAAATTATGTAAATTAAATTGTTGTTAAAAGAAAATCGTGGACAGTGCGAGACTCCCTATCATGTTTTTATAGATATTTGATCTGACGGCATTTCAAACGCGGTCCGAAGAAAGTGTGTGAATTTGAAAGTTTAATGAGAGACAGGAATCTTATTCATGTGGACTTCTAGTGAGAGAAAATTAATGTGTGATAACAGCTGATTAAGGAACACTCATGGAACCAATAAGATTTTTTTAAGAATCAAAAATATCAAATTGTGCGCCAAACCCACAGCCCCCCCCCCTCCCCCGCCCCAGGTAGATTATTTGATAGGATATCTAAAATAGATATACGATTTTTTTTTTACATTATCATTTTTTGCTTATGTCATCAACGATTTTCAAAGCATGTTAAGGCATGTCATAATTTTTCAATTCGTTTACATAAGACATTTTTTAAACATCAGCTGTTTTTATTCTCGTTTCTAGGTGACCCTAACCGCAATAATCTCATATGCGCTTATTCACCACTGGTCAATACATAGCCACACCGAATGACCACTTGACAGCAAATAGCCCATTTCCAACAAGAATTATTTGCTATGAACACAATGATATCTATAGCAATAATAGTAATAAACGCATACAATGGTATCCCGTTAATAAATCTTCTCGACTCAAATAGGGTTTTTATATTTTTTGTCTTATGTATGAAAAGGATTAATACCCGGATTTTCTAAAAGCCACAATCGTCCGAAAACCAGCAGTCAAGCGTTTAAAAAAAAATAATGGGCATCATTACTGGTGTATTTGATCTGACCGTGGGTCAGCAATATAATACCCCAGTAAGTAATATTGCAAAAATAATAGCGCATAATTCATAGCATGTCGCGTGAGTGAATAGAATAAATAGAATCAAGAGGAAATAGCTTTACAGTCGTTTTGAGAGGGAAAAAAATAGTGATTATTGTTGAATTTCAGACTTATCATACATCTGCGGAATTTCAAGCTCATATCTACCCCACCCCAAATCGCAGATAGTTGTCGCATTATACCTAACATGACATTTTCATGGATTTCAAAACCATATTTTATCCCCCACCCTGCTCCGTTCAACCCAACACCACCCTGATGTATAAGTGAGATATATATTCATATTATTTTTCATATTATTTTTCTTCTAGCTGCGTACAATAGTATGCCTTCAGCGTTGACAAATCAAGCAGAAAGCGTTCGCACAAACGATGGATTTGATTCCAGAAATTGATATATCCGGTTACCACCAAGGTCAAATCGGACATGCGCTTGGACACTTCAAAATAGTTTGTTATTTTTCTTTTAGGGGATACGAAAAATATGACTCAAATCTGATAATCAAATCATATGAATCAGTTTCTTATTTTTCATGTACTGTACACATTCATAGGGCAGATTAAAATCAATGAAATTTAACTGATCGTGCCCACTGATGCATAACCAATTTGAAAATATACATTCCCTGGGACACTATATGGTGAATTATTACATTTCTGCACCTGTACCATAAATGCTTGACCCATGAATCATGATCTTCCGATTAATTGCAAAGAATTCGCAATAATATTGATGTCATTAGGACACTGTTGTTGTAACTGTCCACAACTAAAGCGCGTAGGAGTCTCAACAAAACCCATATGTCACATTTTTGACCGATTGATTCTTGGTTGCAAGGTAAGCATCAAGTGTACATTTTTGTGTTTATTCCAGGAACTAAATATGGACAATGGGGTTGGTTGATTTGATTGCAATATTGGTGAGTGGAGTGAGTGACATATTTGGTTAGTCACAGAAATTTTACTGTGAAGATGCATCAATTAATTATTACTTCCTATATATAATTTTTGAGAAGAGTGGGATGGGAATGTGATTAAATCGAAATCAATCGCTAAAATACTGACGCATGACTTGTATGGCAGCATTCGTGAGTCAAAAATAAGCAAATTGTTAAGAAAAACTATTATTTATTTATTGGGAATCATATCTGTCTATCACATCTTGAATGCATATGGAATGACCCTGCTCCGAATCTTGATTTAAAAAGATATAATATTTATTTGCGACGATTTTCCAATTCTTACATATATCTCTATATCATTCTGCTAAAATCACACCTGCCATTAATTGTCTCATAGACATAACATGCCAAAATCAGTTTTTTTTCCTAAATCAAAAATCAAAACTTTTTGAAAAGCAACAGCTAATTTGGCGTAATTGTCTGGTCTGGCAAGAGATGTCTTGTGATGTACCTTTGCGTTCACTTTGCAAACCCTGTAATTAGCCGATCAAACTAATATCGCATCCTTTCCCATTGATTGCTACTTCTTAACGCGTCCGTTTACATGCATATGAGATATCGGTGCAAAACCTGCGAGGGCAAGTAATAAAATCACAGTAGCTTTTTCCATGTGTCTTGATTTTAAATTTATAATTTTTGAATATTAAATACATGGGATATGTTTGTTAATTATTTATCGATTGATTATAAAATGTTATTCGCAAACCATCACAAACAACATTTTGTTAAGTGCATTTAAGTCGATGAACGGTCGATGCATGAGCGAGGGAAAAGATAGCGAGTTTGGGATGGCTTACAATTTGATGGGGTGGTCAAGAAAGTAACAAAGCATGGGGGCCTTCGTTAAACTGTTTAATATAAATAGATGACTAAGATAAGTGTTGATTTCCAATTTGACATAACAATACGAAATACACATAAAAGCCCCCTATTATCATCTCAACACTAATGGTTTCAACTCGATAATAAAAGACGATCTTGGAATGTGCGTTATGGGCCCCCTACTCTCAGTAACGAGCATTTATTGCATTGAAATATGCAATAAAGGCCCCTCACCCCCATCCCATACAAAAAGGCCCGTCCGTCAATGTACAATGCCAACGATCTCAACCGGAACTCCTTAATCTAGGCGCCATATAAGCACAACCATCACCCTCCCCCAACCCCAAATCCTCACATTATTCCCCTGTGGCTCAAAATGCAGTCAAATGTACTTAACTGGTCCTTAATGTTTTTACGCCGCGGAGGCGACATAATGTCATATAATGGTCAGTGTGTCTCTCACTGACCCCCACGGGCCATTGTTTCTATTACCCTGAGGGGGGAGGGCGCCCATTTCTTGACCACTGGTCGGTGATTTTATGTGATATCTGGTTATTTATGTTATTTTCTGTTGTTTTATGGCTGCCCGCATCGCGGTTTGTGCGAATTATGAGTCACATTAATGGGTCAGTTTGTCAGCGCGTTAATCAGTAGGTTCGTGCTCAAAGTACCCCCTGATCCTCTAAAAACCATTGAGCTGTTTATGCCTTCAGGAATCCGTTTTTCGTTGTTTTCGATTAGTTTTAGGGGAGGAGGGGGGGCGGGGTGTTACGGGACCCATTCGGCATGACACCTTCACATAAGCAAATGCGTAATGTTGTCACCAATACCTTAAATTCCATTGGTATCGTTACCATAAGATATATATTTTATTTAATGCGGGTTACTTGTTTAATTTATTGATGATCAAGCCATAACACGCCAATGGCTAGGGGTACAAGGTGTGGGTCCACATACTGATGATTAATCTGCATATTTATATCATGTTATATATATCAGTAATTGTGATGTGACTATCCTTAGGCAGAGTCTCAAATTATGACAACTCATGAGCAGTAACGGAATTCATAAATGTCAAATTATAATCAAGATGGCAAAATATGCTATGATGATTTCCATATTCTCATAATTTATGATGAAGAGGATTTATGATACTTAATTTCTAATGCACATAAAATGTCTCAGCATATTTCTCTATTTCTGGTCGATCCCACCCGCCCCCACACCCCTTTCTTCTTATTTCTCTCCATGACATTGCCATATTTCCGACATGCTCTCTCTCCGAAAATCACCTCGATTTTGAAGTCGCTTTCTTCTAAGTGACACAAAACGTTACGCGTCACGCGATCGGGAACCGAGGAAAGGAAATACAGCTAATAACGAACTAATGATTTTGTCCTCTTATTTCTGGAGAAAAGTTCTATTTATTCAATGGTTTAAGGCTTTAAACCCTGATATTATTAAATATATCTGGGCAACCATGATAAGTTTTAGGCTTCCGAGTTAATTTCAAAGCATCCCTAGTATTTTCTTTTCTAAACCCCTGATATTATAAGATTTCTGACCATCTGCAATGAAGCGTTGAGACAAAGCAATCGCGGTTTGTCTGAACCAAAACGAGAGATTTTGATTTTTAAAATGCCAAGTGTTAAGGATTTGCGATTTTTGACTAAGATGCCTGGCGGCCATAACATCTTGTGGACATGCCACGACTGAGACAGAATGGTTGAGATTAATACTCTTTTATGAGATGAAGACAAGCGAGGAGCGGGT
>LQRL01166820.1:6307-17084 GCA_001703475.1 Hydroides elegans | reverse complement strand
TTTCGTTTCCCAAACGTCCTGCGGTTTCCCGCATCCATTGCGGAGTAACTGGTGCCCCGGAATCTGCCATGAATACGGCGTAATTTACAAGTTCTTTTTCGTCATTAGTTGATAACTTGGTTGTTTTCCCTCGTCGTTCTGGTTTTCTCCCATTGATTAGATCGAGAAGTGTCGATCTTGGAACTTCGCATTGATGTGCTGCCTCCCTTTTACTATATCCGCTTTTAACAAGCTTAACTGTCCTCTCCATATCCGTTTCCGTCCAATTTCTGTACCTTTTCGGCATTTTGATGAGATGTTTCTTAATGTTACTTATTATATTATAACAACGCTTCTAAATATGTCTTATTTAATATTCTTAAAATAAAACAATTTTCACTACGATAAAACTAAAACACTACGATATATCCAATAATTAAAAAAAAACTACAGTTCAAGTATGACTATGCATACTCCAATGGAATCTATAGACTGTTAGTGCATATAGACAGACTGGCTCAATATGAGATCTGATATATTGACATTTAAATCGCCTCAAAAAACGTCTCCCTTTGTTAAAATAAAAAGTCAACACCTTTTAGCAGAAAAGCGAAAGAGGGAGAAAGAGAGAGGGGAAGGCTTATACAGCGCTTGTCTATGCTGCACGTGAGCAATATTGATATTAATATAGTCTAGTGTGGTGTACTTTAGAATAGACCTATTTGCGAGAGTTTATGTGATTTTTTTTAAAAAAAACACATGGGGTGGCGAAATCAAAATAATCGATTTGAAACCACCGCTTTTAGTAGAACGTCAATATCTCCCAAGATACGTTAAAACAACATCTGAAACATATACATAATAAAGATGAATGGTAGAGATATTCAACCTGAAAATTAGACAAAGATTCATTGCGATTAGGTATTAAAAGCGCTGTGTTGAACCTCAATATTGTTGCTTACCCATGGCGAAACCAAAATAAAATCCTCTATAATTATCTCACACTGTTTGATTCCTGTTTGTCTATGCATTGATATCGGTACTGTGCATGAAATCTATACATTTGTAATATGTGAAGTTTATTATGAATACTCTTTCAAGTATTAATCAATTATTGACTTATATGGAACTAAGTAGAAGGCTCTACGAAACAGTGGATTTAATTTATAAACCCGGTTTTTGGGCCATATTAAAATATGCTTCTATACAATTGAGAATTCAATTGAAATAGATTACTTATATTTTTCAAAACATGTCAAGCCCCCTTAACGAGCTTCGCCATTAAAATATTCAAATAAAGCAACCCCGAAAAAGGTATAAAACACAATTAAAAATAATCTATGTCTATTTATGTTAAGGAATTCGGTAAGCCAATGTGTTAAATCTATCTATAGAACTAATTTATCACAATGTAATAAGTTTCAATCCACTATATGTAGGCAAATTTTGCAATCCTGTTCCATAACCATCACAAAGTTACCTCAACTTTCCTCTTAAGCTCACCCTTTTCCAAAGCGTAACAAAATCCGCTATGGATAAATGTAACACTTTGACTCAGAATATTACATTAATTATCAAAACAAATAGTTTATCAACACAAATCATCAGATTTGAAACTGTACATTACTACGTTGATCATAATAACAATTAGAGCGGGCTTGACTTCCTTTGGGCAGCATACATATTGACCATACTTGTTGTTTGTGCTATTTAGAAAGTGCCATTTGAAATACCTTTCGCACTGTTTACACAGTGTAGTTCATTGTTTTGAACAAAGAACATGGAATCGGGTCATTTATAAGAAAAATATGGTATGGTTTTGATTAAACTGATAATTCTAAGGAAAGTAATTAATTTATTAGACAAGAGTTTATATCAAAATTTAGCTTAATGGCTCATAAACATATGCGAAGAGTGACATCCTCTTTTAAATAACTACGATACATGATACTTGTATATCGAATACTTCAAAGTGTCTATTATTGTTTACGTATCATGAACCTATGCCTTTAAATGCGCACAACATCTCCGCAAAAATATATTTTTACGAATATTCTTGCAGATGACACAGAGAAAAAACAAATTCTTGAAAAAGATGTTGAAATACTGAGACACATTGAAGAAGGATGCTGGGATGCAAACTATGGTCGACGTTGGGAAGGAATTATCCAATTACCTCCATCTGAATTGCCTGAGGTTCACAGGAAAATGACAAAAATATAAACATCAACACTATGTTGATATACTGATGCTCTCTGATGAAGAATTATGGTATGCACAGTTGAGAAGGAATCGTTCATTAACCTACAACTGAATCGCCTGATATTCAAAGGAAAGCAAAAAAAATAGTCATCATTAATATATGAATTCATGACGATTTTAATTGGTTCTCAAATATTATAAAAGTGCAAACAAAGTTTTATGGGCTTACAATTGAATCAAAGCAATGTAATATGATGAATAAATAATATAAATTAAGTATTAAGTAATCATTATATTAATGATAATAATCAATTTAAGTAATCATCAAATTAATAATAATAATTAATAATGTTAGTAATTGATAATATATATCTGCTCTTAATTTTTCGCTATATCAGCCAGTATGTTATGATGTTTGTTTTAAGTTTAACGTTTCATATTTAGAGAGCTCAAGTAACAGTAAGAAGGTTGATAAAAAATTTACACAATATTTTTTTCGTAGAATATGTGTACACTTATGGATACTTATCCCTTTTGTGCTATAGCAAAATAATATTGTTTCTTATTACAATATTTACTGTTTTTATTGATTTTGAAATGAAGCGGCACCATCTTAGCTTAGAATAGTAATTTATTGATATCGACAAAACATTAATCGATCAAAACTTAAACGCAATATAAATTAATGTTGTCGCAACTATTGTCAAATGTCTCATATATGATATCAGCAGTCACAAAATAGGTCGAACAAATAATGTTATATGTCACCATTTTGTTATATATAACATTTGTTATATATAACATTTTGTTATAAAACCCATTTGAGTCGCATTTTATGTATCGCATATTCAGGATGCATTTTCCGTTGACGGTATGTTCAGTCTTTATGTCGGTGTCCTTCAGAGGTCGGCCAAAAGAATGATAAAATACCATTTTGAATATTTTGCCCTATTTTCTTGTGCCACACTATCCATCATTCTGACTCTGAAAATTAAAACCACGACATGCTTATTCTACCGGTTATGCCTTACATGATTTATCTTGCCATTCCCAGCAATGCTCTGGTAACTTCATTCACTTGCATTCATAATTTGCATATACCTTTTCGTCATACGCGTCTTTGAGCTCTGTTAACACTATTGTTGTAGTTTTGCTGTGGTATTGCAACAGAATGTCTGGTTATAGAATCGTAAGTAACTCTATACTGTTTACAGGTATGTTCATGGTGTAGCCTGTAAGTTAAGTCATTGTTCAGACTAAACAGATCGCTTGAATAAAAATCGCATAAGTGTATTGATTCGATTAGTTATATAATAATTTCTAGATCCCTGCCACGCATTTTATGCTATCGACCAACCCATATTGATTTAGTGGCTGGATGCAACTGGATAATTTTGAATTGTTCTCTAATTGAAAATCTTAATATGGAGAATATTTCAAAATTATTTTATTGATTTAATAAACGTTATCAATTGATGTTTTATATTATTTCGCCAACAAATTTACAAAGCGCTTTACAAAAGTACATAAAAGATAATCACATAGTCTAAGCATTAACGTGATAATAAATGCAGTTGAATACTATGATGAATAATCCTTTCGACATGCGTATGAATTTGAAGTAAAATTAAGTCAATGTTGCAAACAAACACAACAGTATGATAAAAGTTGAAACCGTTTCGAGACGTTTTCAACATACATTAACATATCGCCGCTGTTATATTATGTCAATAGCAATTTTTCATATCATTTTAAACAACTAATTCTCCGTTTTGATATATGTTATAATATTAATCAAAAGTTATTCTTATTGAAAATATGGGAATATCTTATGAAGGTTAAATATTGTTAGGTGTTTATTGCACGAAGGGGTCAAATGGGATGCATCGAAGCCGAAGGCTGAGTGCATCCTATTTCAAACCTGAGTGCAATAAACACCTAAAAATATTTAATCTGAATATTGTATTCCCTTTATTACATGGAATAACAAAGAAAACCATAATTGAAAAAATGTCATGTCATAGCGGGCGATAATATAATATTTTCAATAATATTGACATTAAGGGTAAATTATGAAATGTTACGCTTATAACTCATCTTGGATAAGATATTTATTCATGTGAAATCATGTATTCAAAAATTAATTCATGCTAATATTGTTTTATCATGAACATTTGATTTCGAAAGTGCAATCGGAAAATAGTCCGGGTGCAATACACATAAATATTGCACCCTAGCTTTTCCTTATCATTTCTTTAAGCGACGCACCCTGACCATGTAATAATACGCGGTATTAAACCAAATGGTTACCGTAAAAACGTAAGTTGAGACCCTTTTGTGGTCATAATGAATAAATGTCAATTTTAATACCGATACATGATGTCAACACAAGTTAAAAAGAATGATAAATAGAAAGCATATATCTCAATGTTTTCATGTACTTCACATATAATTGTGTACCAATATATGTATTTAATTAGCCATCACTGATATTAAACAAGCTACAATTATCGCCACAAGTTTTTAATGAACACGGCATGTATTCCAATCAAATGAATAGGGCATGCACAAAATATCAAATAGTGCTTGTAATACGAAAAAATAAATATTTGAAAATAGAGTAGACGGGCGTATCTTGAATTCGCGGGAATCTATAATTCGCGGACACCTGTTTCTCGAGAATTATTCATATTTAAAAATATCTAATACATAGGAATACATTGAGAAACCAGTTTTCTATAACACTCAAGTCAAAACACGATCACGATCTCAAGAAATTCTCAAATAACATATGTCCGCGAATTATAGATTCCCGCGAATTCTAAATACACCCTTCTAGCTGAACAGAAATGCATTTTATTCGGGATCACACTTCTTGTAATCAATCTCAGGTAGGTTGATTTACTTGCTTTTATCATTTGCGCAATATTAATTCTGGTTGCTCATGGGTATTCTATACAATCGACAAACATACTTTGTTTTCGAATTGAAACAATCCGCTCAAACTCTCTACTAATTCATTATTTGGAGTTGAATATTTTTTTTTTCATTTGATGAATCTTTCAATTTGACAATTGAATCTTGTGATTATTAAACAAAACGGTCTCAATGCTTGTCCTGTCTCAACTTCTGTCCACCCATGAAGTTAATATGATTAGCTATGGAAGGTAAATGAAAGAACTCTAATGGCAATTCAGCACCCGATCAAAATTCGATGGTTCATAGAAGAACCCAACGAACGATATTAAGAAGCTGGTCTAATATGACTAATTTTGGTATGAAACTAATCCATATTCCGCGTAAAGTGGTGAAATATTATTCCTTAATGCCAACATTTTATTCTTTGTTTGCCAGTCAGGAAAGCCTTAAATCATTGCAAGGAAAACAATTGCCAGCAAAGTAGATACTCAACAAGGTGCAAAGATCTCTAAAAGTGCACCAAAACTCGTATTTTTCTCAATTCTGTGTTTGCATGCTTATCATGAAAGGTCAGGAAAAAAGCCATAGTCGTTGCGTTCATTATTGTTTGTTATATATTAACATGAAGAATAAGCTCGCTTGGTGCCTTGTTGGTAGATAGATAAATAGATAAATATAATTAAAACATACTGTTTCATTTGAAACAGCGAGTGATAAGAATATGACAATATGCGAACTGTTTGCAACTCACCTTAGAACGTCTTGTTAATCATATAAGGGCACCCCACGACAAATTTTGCAAAAAGTTGTAAAATTACCTTATAACAACATTATAACTACGAACACCATAAAAAATAATTGTTTTTGAACATTGAAATTGTGTAAAAAGGTATTCACTTTTTCCAAGCCAGCTGGGCTGTTTCTTTTTTTTCTAGCCAGCTTGGAAAAGAAAAGGAACAACTTTATCGAACAATGAAATGTTTAATAAAACTAAATAATCGATTATATAAGGCAGATTACAGTTTATTAAATAATAATTATCATGTTAAATCTACTTCAAAATAATTGTTGTCCCTTCTTGTTAAGAAAATTGAGAAATTATCGAAAAGCTATTCCTCAAACTGCTCAAATCTACAAGCTAGAAAGAATTTCCAAGCCAGCTGGAATTTGGTGGGTAACACTTTTTCTGGGGAGCAGCTGCAGCTGCTCGTGAGGTGCTCTTCATGAAGAACTCCCCACGAGGTGTTCCTAAAAAAAGGTGTTCCTTTTCAAATTTGATCTAGCTACAAACTTTCGAAAATGGTCTTCTAGCTACAAGAATTCAAGGAACACCTTTTAAAAAACATCTGTATTTCTACCAATTCTTTAAACTAATTTCATTTCAATTTTATGCAGATATATAAAGCTAGGCAAGATAAACTAAAATATAAGTGAAAATTGGTCATGTATATAGGGATTGCAATTTTCACGTTTCATAAAAGGTGCTCCTCTCTGGATTCTAGCTAGCTAGATGAGCGCTATGAGCCCAGCTATCTACAAAAAATAGGCCTTTGTAAAAAATAGTTTCTAAATTTGATTATTTATTGTATCTTTCAATGTATTAAGTGATTTTATACTAGGATAAATATACTAGGATAAATTCGAAAGAAGGAACATCCATCAGAAGAAGAAGAAAGAAGTGATTTTATGTTCAAATTAACACTTTTTAAAAAAAAATGGTCTCGGGGTGCCCTTCTCTTCATCATACACTTATTTTATACAGGGGCCATTTTATCTTTATAATAAGCAGGAAAGTCAGATATCTGAAATTTAAACATATATCAATCATGTTTGACATGGTGGGAAAACATGGTGATCAAACATTTTAAGTTTATCTTTTTTTCATTGAAAAGGGTAAACCTGATAATATGCACGCATTTCAAAAAATAATTTTCATCTGCAGCAAAAACAGATTATTCACGTACATACGTAACCGATCAAAAAAGATTTTTAAGAACAAAGATAAAAATGTTTGGTTTTAGAAATATAACACGATTAACTCGACAAGGATTACGTTTTTCGAATATTGACTTCTCATCCAGGTAAATATTAAAATGCGTTACCTTGCACTTTTTGCCAGAAATTTATAAACCTATATTATCGCTCACTTATTTTTGTTTCCATGTACGCCCATGTCAAAACGATTTCATTCGGATTTTACAAAGCCGATTCCATGTGATATATCAATTGCCAAAGTGTCCAGATGCTCGAGATAGGTCTCTTTGCATAACTATGTGCCTGGAAATATGCATTTTGATAATCAGATTTGACAACGAATTCGTTCATGATTTATGAGCATAGCTGAAATAGCCCTTAGTATATTAACTTGGCTTATTTTACATTCAAATTTAACTGTTTAAAGCATATAATATTTCAATTAATTAAGATAATGGAACGAAAATATCTTGCTAGAACTTTCGAATGGAAGGACGGAATTTTTGAATAAAGATGAGTTTGTATGGGCTTGTGGATGGAGAATCGTAAAGGTGTAATAAAGTAGACTCTATCATAAACTCTTGATGTGCATTTCGGTGGTTTCAGAAAAGTAAATAACTTACAGGAGAACTCACAGGAACGCTTCTGGACGCAGGTTTTGGAACTTCTTTGTCCAGATCTGATATTATTCACTTGCAATATTCGATGTACGCGTGGTCATGGAAGGCAAGGGGTGCTTTGAAATCATATTTAAATTCACTCTTAGCCCATAATTCATCCAGTTGTTCTTTGGCCCCAACCCCAAGGCTGGGCGCCAATAGATTCAGGGTGTCCATCCGCCTGTCCGTCATCTATTCTTTTCCAGGCTGTATCTTTGTATCAGTTTCCTATATTCAAAACAGTTTATTTATATCAAACTATAGATTGTATGCATGTAATAGAGTTGATTCGCGCCTGTCACGCATGAGTGCACTTCGAGCCCGGCGATCGCCCTATAGGACATTTCAGTCTATTATTGGCTAACACATTGATCGCGGGTTACATTTTTTATGAATCTGAATAGCGATACAAACGACCAACCTTGGTAAAAATTCCAATTTCGAATATCTATGCAACATGCCAAGTTTATCACGCGAGGAACGTTTGATCGCACTGGGGATGATCCAGCCGAACAGTAGTTACAGCGAAGCTGCACGTCATATTGGTTGCACTAGAAGAACCATTAGAAACTTAGTTGAGCGCAATACAGAAACCGGATCCGTCGATGACAGACATCGCCCGGGAAGGGAAAGAGTAACAACTCCGGAGCAGGACCGATACATCAATCTGTTACATCTTCGAATCCGCTTTAGGTCGGCCAGTCGCACTGCTCGTGAGACACCCGGAAGGAATAACCCATGGATCAGCAGTTCAACCGTTCGGCGCCGTTTACGCCAGCGTGATCTACGGTGTCGAAGAGCAGCTCGTGGGAGTATTCTTAGACCGATACGTCGACGCAGAAGACTATTATGGACCCAACAACGCGTGAACTGGACTCAGACGAGTCCCGATTTTTTATAAACAGGCCTGACGGGCGCGAGCGCGTATGGCGTGGGAGGGGCGAGCGATGCGCGAACTGTTGCATTCGTGAACGCGATAGGTGGGGCGGACCCAGTGTTATGGTATGGGCCGGCATGTCATTTCACCACAGAACGCCTGTCGTTGTGCTTGAAGGAAATTTAACGGTTCGGCGCTATATTTAGGATATCCTCGAGGAGCACGCTATTCCGTTTATAGCGCAACATCCGAATCTTCGGATTTTTCAGCACGATAATGCTCGACCGCACTCCGCCAATATCACTTCGGACTACCTCCGTGACGAAAGTGTATCAGTGTTGCCATGGCCTGCCTTCTCGCCAGATCTCAGTCCCATAGAGCACATATGGGACCAGCTTTGGCGTCGAGTGTGCGAAAGGGAAAACCGATCCCGCACGAGGCAGGAACTGATTAACGAACTCAGGGAAGAGTGGGATCGGATACCACAAAGGAACATACAAACGTTGATCATGAGTATGCGCCAAAGATGCCAGGAAACCATCACAGCAAGAGGTTGTCACACACGGTATTAGAGACAGTACTTTTCGATTTTCGATCGTGTTTTGATTTCGACTCGGATATCGTTAAGGATACACTCTTTTTGTTTTATTATGGATACAATAAAGACACCAAGGAGGGTTATTATACTTCATTTATTATTATTTTCAAAAATAATAATGCGATACTTTTCATTGACGCTCAGTATATATACATTTAGTGATAAGACTTGATTTCATTTTTATGCCCTTGGGTCACGAAACCAATGGGTTGCCCCATCCCTCTGTTAGATGTGTTTTTCAGGGATGCATTTGGGGTGCGCCATTGGGCAAATGGCGCAGAAAAATTACCACGGGCGCACGTTTCGACAAACAGTGCGGCCGTCATGGCGCACTGTTTCCCCTTCGGGCTCACTTTTTGAAAATGGGTGCGCCCGACTTTTCACTTGTTCATTTTTGAAAGAAAAATGTTTCCCTTTTACTTGGTCAATAAGTTTGGTCAGTCAGATTTTTTCTATTAAGTGCACTATGCAGGTTAGCTAGCGTCAGGGAAAATCAGGGAATTTCACAATCAATTTTCAAAGCCGGGTAAATCAGAGAATTGCCCCCTTTTTGGAGAAAATCAGGGACACATCAGGGGATTTCATTATGGAGGATGAGGAAAAAAATCAAGGATATATGATTTTTTGTCTGATTTCCCTGAAAATGTATTTGAACTATAAGTTAGGTTTTATGATTTCCATGAAAATTTTCGCTCGCGCCTTCGGCGCTCGCATATTATAAAAAAAATCCATTTAAAATTATTGCGCATTCAGCTCGAATATTGCGCTCGAATATTGAGTAACTATAATAAAAGTTATGGTTTTATATACCTGTACCAAATCTTTCTATGTCATTATCAATCTTGGTTCATGGAAAAGAATCAGGGGCAAAACAGGGAATAAAATCTGACTAGAGACTGGTCACCCTGACTATGGTAATTAAAATCGGATTTTGCCTTGATATATAGCTCTTACTTTTGGATATAAATCAGTGGGCGCACTGAGAAAATCTCGGGCGCACTTTTTGAAAAGGTGTGCGCCCGTGGGCGCAACATTTTGTCTGGCCAAATGCATCCCTGGTTTTTCTTATATGATCTTTGATTATATAAAATTTCGTGCTGACAAACGTTACTCAATGGTGTAATGTGCCAAAGTGTTCTAAATGTTTACGTTGGGACCTCATTTAGACAATTTTGGTCTGCCAGCTAACCCATGGGTTGTCCCACTTCCGAGAAATTTGTGGTTCTTATTAGGGCTGTGTCGGGTCGGGTATTTTGCTACCCGAACACCCGGAGTCAATACCCGACCCGAACCGATACCCGACCCGAAGTTCTCAATAATGAGTCTCATTCATGTTACTCCACAAGAAATGCCGTTATTTTACAATCAAATTTAAGATGAATTGAAATTAAGTTTTTACGTTTATTCAACAGACAAAATCTCACTGAATAATTATTTCTAAGGCTTTTGATAACTGAAACAATGATATCTGCTTTAAAAATAACTTTTTTTATGAGTAAAATATGTTTTCATTTTCCCATAGTGCAACATTTCGGGTACCCGTACCGAAAATTCAGTTCGGGCACCCGA
>LQRL01166817.1:0-29150 GCA_001703475.1 Hydroides elegans | reverse complement strand
TATTAGCTTAAATTCAATAACTTACGTCTTCGCTATGTTGAGCCACAAACTTCTGCATATCAACAAACGCCTTAAGAAATTCATTGCACACAATAAGTAGTTTAGTCAAGTCACCCTCATCTGGGATACGGTAGGTTACTGGCTCTCCTTTTTTGGTAGGGTTTCGTAACGCGTGTGCGGCATTGAAGGCGTCATTTACTGCCTGTGGGAATATGATAGAAATAGTATAGTCCTTACAATCAAATAAGTCCTTTTAGGTTGTGGTTTAGTTTGTATTTTGCGTCATTTACTGCAGTAATAAATAATATATCAATAACCAAGAGCGTTCCAACTTCAGTATTTTTAGTGCTTTCGAATGTATTACTTATGAAAAAAAACTCAAAACACAAAATTAAGTTAAGTTAATATCCCATCTGCCTATTGCAATGAAGCTAATCACAGGGATGATAAAATAAAAACACGAGGATAACAGCAATAAACAACCAGCAAAAGATGTATGAGCATCAAGAGTGCATATAATGTATGGATCGAATAAACAAGAAATAAAAACAAGAAATGTCAATATCAAGTATATATGTTATGTATAGTTTAAAATAGTGCCATATCTTAATAAATATACATTTTGCGTCGGATCAAGATACTAAGTCGAATTTCAAAGAGCATCTTACTCGCGTTTACATTACAACTCACAAAACACACAACATAATAAACATAAATGATACATATCAAATATCTTACCTTTTGCATGGGATCCATATACTTGGCAAAAAGTGAATTAACAGGAAGTTCAAACCCGTCAATCGTCACAAACACATCTTTATTATTTTTCATCCATTCAGCCAGTTCCTTGGATTTCTTCGTTTCTATGGTGATCAGGTCATTGACCGCGTGAATGATATTGTTTCTTTTCTTGTAGATATCTTTATCCGATGATGATGTTCTCTTCTTTCGCATGAGAGCAGAAATGGCTTTGGACACACCATAGAACATAGCACCTACATGTATGGAGAATACAAAAATGATTTATTTGGGTATTTTTGAAGAAGCTCGTACTTGCTTGCAGGTTTTCAGGTCAGAGAAAAAGATATTATAGATTATTATGCTAATTGATCATTATTTCATATATAACTTGTTAAAGTCAATGTTTATTCTTGAAGCATGTAAATTGTTAACAAACATGTTTTAAACGATTATTTTGATGGTTTGCAAAATTGTAATATAAGAAAATATTGAAACTCAGGGTTTGTTAAGATTAAAATTGCTCGACGTATCTTCTCGTTTGGCCAGGAAATTTCTAAAAGCGAAATTTCTAAAATGCTTGAGTTGTCTATAACCAACACATTGCAAAACCATGATTTGTCGGAACGAAAAGCCAAAAAAATCCTCCAGTCAGGCCAGACCCTAAGATCGATTATAAACAATCGGTGGTTAAACGCCCCCTTACCTATTGCCGCATTCTTCAGTGCAAATATCGCGAATTTCTTTGCGTAGTTTCCAAGTTTACTCATGAGATCTTTGAACGACGAAGCATCTTCTTTTAAACTCTCTACATTCTCTTCCATTTGTTCTTCGTTTTGTTCCCGCTCTTGTTTCTCTTCTTCCGTTTCATCTGCAAAATATCAATGTCGCGTAGTCTAAACAACTATTTGTCCCAGTAGTGGTGACCCTATAGTTATACTTTTAAAACATAATGGGCATGCAATAAATTGATATCATAATTAAGGCTCATACCAAATTGATAGTGACCATGCCCTTTGATTTCGGCCATTGTTTTTTTCCTTCCAACTAGTCAATTACCATTCTGACAAGAAGCCTTTAGGCATTATTCCAATGTTAGTTTTCAATCCCTTTGTTTTAATGATCCATTATTTTTGATAATGGACAGTAAACTAAGTCGGCTAAAGTGCTCATTCAACTCCATTAATTGAATCATTGTACAATATTTTTTATTAATGGACAGACCTCTAGATAAGAAGTGTTATAACTAAAATTTACTTTCTTCTTCTCCGCCTTCTTCCCCTTCTCCTCCTTCCCCTGCTTCTCCCTCTCCTGCCTCCGACTCCTCTGCCACGATGTCAAAGAGTTCCTCAAATTCTGCCATTTTGTTTCTTGATTTTAGAAAAAAAACATTATAAAAAGTCTAATAGCGGGATCAAAGACCGCTATACCTTTATGATTCTTTTACAATCTAGATGGCAATTATGAAAATAGTTTTACAACATTAAGCGACAAGCATGTATTATTCCTCTATTTCTGCCATTTTGTTTCTTGGTATTAAAAAGCCCATTATAAAACAGTTTATAAACGGTTACGTATATATAATGTATACAACAAAATAAATCATAAAATGTAAGCATGTTATATACTAGATCTACATTAGATATAGTCTATGTGTACTCTAGAATATGGACTTTAGACTAGGTTATTTTGAATCCAAATAATTTACCTTCTATTAAACATATCCACTATATAATGTCGATTAACATGCACAAATATATATTTTACATATAAACATGCTATTAAGTGTAAAACATACAATAAAATATATATTTGTGCAAATTATGTATAAATATGTATAAATTGTGCAAATTATAAAGCTGATGATGACTTTATGATTTGCATAATTTATTACGCAAGGTTATTTCGAACTCTAAGACTTTTCAAATCACTTTGCCATTTTAAAACATATGTTACATAATGTTGACAATAAATGTTTAAATTCTACATACTGCATATACAAGTATCACGAGTTGATTTCTTGAAATATGTGTGGATACGTAATTCATAAGATTCAAATAATATTTCTCATTTAAAAGGCATAGACCCCTATACATGTTTCTAAAATCATTAGCTCACTTACCGACTTTGGAATTCAGTTCAAATAATACAGCACCCTTAAATTAACCGTCAATGAGTTTGGCCTACCAGACACAAAGTCCCATTATATAGTAACCGCTTTATGTGGAAATGATTTAATTGCTGAATAAAAAAATGTCAATAATTATAATCAAATAATTAGATAATTTCGTAATATGTCTTTAACCGTCCACCCCAGAAGCGCACCTCATGAGCTGTCCTCAAAAAAAGTGTTCCCAATAATTTTGAGCTGACTTCAAATTTTGAGAAAATACTCCCTAGCTGGGATATTTTATAAGTTTGAGGAACACACTTTTTAATCATTTCTCAATTGTCGGATAAGTATTGAGTCTTTTTCGAAACTGATTAACCTTGCTTGCAATAATTGTCTAATAAACTGTTATTTGCAAGATATGAAAGGTGATTTGATTATATTCAACTTGTAAATGTAAAATTTAAATGAAAGGTGATCCCTTTCAGTTCAAGCTGGCTAGAAAATGTGAATCTGCCTAGCTGGCTTTGACACATACGTGAACACCTTTGTTTTGCACAATTCTTATGCTCTAAATATATTATTTTGTTGTTCATTATTGTAATGTTGTTTTAATGTAAATGTACAACTATGTGTCATGGAGTGCCCTTCACCCCATGACTCTTGTTATAAACTTTCTACCAAGGCAAGACCGAGTTCTTTTTGAATGCTCAGGTTATATCTTAATGCACTCGAATGTTTATTTTTGCCACAGATTTTAACTTTTAAACACAAATTAGCAATTTACGTAACCATGTGTTGCGCTGTGATATTGTCTATCAGGCCCGTCCCTCGAGTTTTTGCTAGAACTAAAGCATTTGTTTTACAAATTAAAAAAAAAACAGACTAAACCGCGTTTCTTATGATAAAATATGGTTGAGGACTCTAGGGCGATTGCGTTTGGCCCTGTGTTTCCTAACAACTTTTTAAAAGATCATGTTTCGTGCATCTAGTAATAATCAATGTCTTTCACCATAACTACTGAGTATAGTTTTTTTTTCAAATATGTTACAATATGGCAGGTAAGGGTATTGTCTAATGTCGAAATATGTGTGCAAAAATATATCACCGGGTGTTCCAGCTGAATTATTTATTTCCGGTTTGCGGAATTAAATTATTTGATAAATGTTTCCATTAGTCATTAGTAAATGGTGTTTTAACATGAAAACGGCTGTATTTGAATCGATTAGAATGATCAACTATACCGTCGTATGTTAATCAAAGAAAGGCACCTCACGACATTTTCTTTTTAAAACATGTATAATCATCTTAAACATTACAATTACGAAAAACAAAATAATATTTTTGAACATGATCAATTTGCATAAATGTATTTACGCTTTTCAAGCTGTTTCTGCTTATCTAGCCAGCTTGGAACAAAAAGGGAACTCCGTTTGCAAAAAATGACATCTTTAACATAACTAAATTATCTATCATATATTGGAAATAACAGTTAAGTAGACAATTGCGAGAAAATGTAATCAACTCAAATAATTATTCTTAGTACTTCAGAAATTAATGAAAACGCTTTATTCAAACTGCTAAATTCCATAAGCTAGAAAAAATTTCCACAACATTTCCAAACCAGCTGGACTATTTTGGGAACACCTTTAAATGGGGAACCTTGTTTGGGGAACAGCTCGTGAGGGGCTTTTCGTGGTGCAGTTCCGGCAGAGCAAAATAATCACTACTGATTTAGACCATATGGATATCACCATAATTATTGGTTACCATATGTGGGCAAAGAAGTATATATAGGACTGTTTGGAGGTAAAAATATTTATTAAACAATTTAATGAATAGTGTACACTAGGCGGAAATTCTCAATAAAACTCAATAAGGTATGCTTAGCTCTTTATTCATAAATTTATGTATGATTTAGATGATAATTTATATGATCGATGAATATGCCAAAGTTTATAGAATAAATTGATATGAATCAAGTTTTGATGATTTAACATTGAAATTGATAATGATAACTCTGAGGGTTATGTTTGTTTTTGTGAAGAAGTTTGTCACTAAGAGCCGTTTCAAAGCTTTAGTCTGGACCAGGTCTCCGTTTTAAGACATTAAAATCTAGACTAGTCAAAGGCTGTGAAATGGTCCAGATTTGAAGGTTCCTGACCTTTTTGATTTCTAATTTGTTTTATTTATTTTATTTAATTTATTATTCATATTCCATCTTACAGCCTCTTCGATGGCAAATCGGAAATTTATTTACAAATTGATTAGATCAGCTTCCCTTTTATTTACACTAATTTGAGTATCACTAAGAGCCGTTTCACAGCCTTACTCTAGACCAGGTTTCCGTTTTTAAAACATTGAAACCTAGACATGCCTTAGGCTGTGAAATGACCAAATTTGAAGATTTACCGACCTTTTTGATTTCTAATTTATTTTCTTTGCCATTTTCTTGCAGCAAACATGGGTATCGTAGTAGGAACCGTAGCAGCAGTGACCGCCGAAGTCTCAGTCGAAGCAGCAGCAACTGCAGCTGCTGAAGCTGCAGCTGAGGCAGCTGCAGAGGCAGCGACTGAGGCTGCAGCTGAAGGCGCAGCTGAATCAGCTGCCGAGGCAGCTGCAGGTAAAAACCATATGTATTTAGTCTATATAAAGGTATATAGAATAAAAGACTACGGTTGCAACTGCTGCCGCTGAAGTTGAGGCAGCTGAAGGAGCAGCTGAATCCAACATAGGCAGCTGCAGGTAAAATTATATGCATTTAATTTATATAAAGGTATATCAAATAAAGTATAGTTTGAAGCTGCAGCAGAGGCAGCTGTAGAAACAGCGGCTGAAGGAGCAGCTGAATCGGTCGCAGAAGTAGCTGCAGGGAAAGGAAACATATCCATTTTGAATATACGTATATACATAAAGTTGCAAAAATAATGGCTGCAATGACAGCTGTAGAAGGTACAGTTGAAGGAGCAGCTGAATCGGCCGGAGAAGGAGCTGCAGGTAAAAATCATATATAATTAGTGTATATAAGGTATATTGAATAAAGGGTTATGGTTGCTGCTGCTGAAGATGCAGCTCAGGCAGCTTCAGAGGCAGCGACTGAGGCTGCAGCTGAAGGAGCAGCTGAATCGGCCGCAGAAGCAGCTGCAGGTAAATGAAACATATCCATTTTAAAATAAACGTATATAAATGAAGTTGCGAAAGTAACGGCTGCAATGGTAGCTGCTGAAAGGTGCAGCTAAAGTAGCAGCTGAATCGGCAACAGAAGCAGCTGCAGGTAAAATTATATATATATATTCAGCTGTAGTCTCCAGCTGTAGTTCCAGGTCCAATTGATATAAATGTTGATATGCAGACGGTGCCGCAACCGAATCAACCGATCCATTTGCGTTTATTTGTTTTAACTAATTTATCTTTAGATTCAGCTGCAGAATCAGCTAAGGAATCAGCTATAACAGCTGACAAAGCTGCAACAATCGAAAAGCATATATTTCGTCCTTTATTATACTCATCTGCAGAATAAGCTGTCGATTGTGCAGCTGATACAGCTGCCTAATCGGCCGAGAAATCAGCTGCAACAGGAGAATATATATCCTGTGATAATTTCTTTAAATATGTAATTTCAGCTGCAGAATCAGCTACTGACGGTGCAGCTTATACAGCTTCCAAATCAGGCGAATAATCAGCTGCCACAGCTGACGAGGCCGCATTTAACTATAAATACATTTGTTCATATTTGTCTTAACTATATTTTTAGATTCAGCTGCAGAATCCGCTACAGACGGTGCAGCTGATACAGCTGTCGAATTAGCAGAAGAATCAGCTGCAACATCCGACGAAACAGCAATTAACAACTACATTTAACAACTGAATACACTTGTTTATATTTGTCTTAACTATATTTTTAGACTCAGCCGCAGAATCGGCTGCCGATGGTGCAGCTGATACAGCAGCTGAATCAGCCGAGGAATCGGCTGCAACTGCTGACGAAGCCGCATCGATCGCCGAAAAGGTTATGCACGGGATCGACAAAATCGAGAAAATGGTCGCCGAGTTCGTCGAAATGGACGCCACAATACGCGTTGCCAAAGCCGTGATCCATTTGTTATTTCCGAAGGGTGATTCCGAAAAGGAGAAGAAGTTGGATTTGTATTTAAAGGTGTTGAGTGAAATGATTGCGCAAATGAAGGCGATTAATACGTGGTTGGAGAAGCATCAAAAGAGCTATGTTAAGTTGAAGGGCATTGATGTTCCGGTGGATACTGGTATTCTGGCCAAAATGACAGCGCCGCTAGCCTCAGTGAGTTTGCTTGTTTTTTTCGTGTTTAATTTTAATATAAATGTATTTGTTTTGTTAGAATTAGTGTCAAATGACTCACGGTACATATACTTTTTAACAATAATGACAATAAATGCGCAATCGCAGCTTACCTACCCATGACAAGATGACATTATTGACAAGAAAACATGACAAGATTCTGCGTTCATATTTAATATTACCCATATCATGTATTAATAAATTTATTATATAAGGTTTAACAAGCGCAAGTATACAACTACTCTTATTATGAAAACAATCATGTAGAATGTAACTAATATTAAATTCATAAGTATGATAAGGATACAATAACTTACACATACCTTATACTTATATGTTATAATCTATAAACATTATGCATTGTGTCACCTTTAACGTAGCATACACACATCATTACTTCTTTCTTTGCTTATTTTCTATAGGCCTACGGAGCTATGCAGACCCTTGCGGCCACAATGAAAAAGCAAAATGCTGCTAAGAAACCAATGACAGACGCCCAACTCAACGCTCTAAAACGAAGCCTTTTGCGAATCAACTACACTTTTGAGAATGTGGCCGATTTCATGGGAGAAAAGAGCAAACAGGAAGCCATTTTGAAATCGTTCCCTATTCAAGTGAAGCAAGTGTTTGATTGGAAGGAGAGATTGGGTGTTGGGGCGGATAAAGATATCAAGCAGTATCTGGATGAAACAAAGGCTTAAAGGAGACACAATGGACGTTGCATCATTAATTGGTTGAACACCATGCCAAGTGGGGCAGTGATAATTTAGTAAAGATTTAGAAGTAATAACATTATTATCTTTAAAGAATACAAAAATGCTTAACATCCTGTTGTTTGCGTTTTGATAGTATGCCTTATTAAATTGTAAGCTACATGTTAACCAGCTTAATTGAATTGTATAATATGTACAAAATAATACGAATAATATGTATGACATGAATAAATATCATTGTTTCATTGATCGACTGCGCCACAAATAAATCTCATTTGTTATGTGCTGAAAATATCCATTTCGTTCACTTTGTTCCATGTATAATAGGATTTATATACCATAGTTCAGCTCCCTGAAACAAATTTTTATTTTGCTTTGCTATAAAACTTTCAAAAAGCTCTAAAAGAATGCAATTCTCCGTTTTGATGTCATGACCAATAGTTCATCCTTATGTTAATATAAAAATAGTTATGTGAAAGATTAGAGTGTTGTTAATTTTACCATCACTTATTTCAGCATTGATATTTGACAAGGGCGGCAGGCTCGTTTCCTGATTACGTTATATCCAAATGTAATTCCCAATGAGGTATCGTGGATGTGCTTAAAACGACCCGTGGTCATTTCGATGTTCAAACAAATACCAAGGAAATTACAATTTTCCATGACCTGTTTATAGACGCTATGTTCGCATTATATGGTTGCTAAGGTTGAATCCTTAATCTCTGAAACTTATATTGTGAGAAAATAGAAGGAGTGACCTAACCGATTGGTTAATTTGGTTCATAATTTTTATGTCTGTGATACGCATCCAAATAGCGTATTAGAAATTGCCATATTTAACCAAAAACATATGAATATATAAAGCGCATAAAAGTAGGAACTTTGTAGTTGTTCTCCTGTAATGCAATCACAACAGCTTACTGATATTGATATGTTTTGACAAACTGATATCTTATTTTTCAAACTGAATCGCAAAAAAAGATCGATTAAACACATTATTTTATGCATTTCAGCTAAGTATGGCCGTTCATAGCATAATACTACAGTTTATTGATTTATATCATAAGCCATTTGATTTATATGGTTTGATTTTAATAAATAGATATTTGTACAAAATATTGCCCTTGATCTTAATAAAACGCATCCCTGTGATCTAAAGGCAAGGACTTGGACCACTGCGTTACCCAAACACCTGGTCCATTTAGTTTGTTTTTAATGTTGTTTAAAAATGTGGGTTTAGAATTGTTAATCAATTTTCAATAATAATTGATGAATTCGTGAAATATTTAAATCTAATGTAAATAAGTGAATCAACACTGTTTTCTTATATTCTGTCTTTATTTTTAAAAAAAATCTAATTTATATCAGTGAATCAAAACTATTTCTTATTCAAAAACTGTATATTTATTTAATCCAGTTCGCATATGGCACTACGAATATTGGTGCAAGGCATATAATTTCATTACACATGGTTACTAATTGCTAGAACTCCAGTTTTCCGATTCCCAGTTGCAGCTTCCGGTGACCCACTCCCATGTTCCTTCCTCACGTGCATCTGACCCACCAAGCCACAAACCTGTGCGATCTGAAAACAATGTTTTATGTTTAATGCAATGTATTTGCTTGCATATAGTTATTTTTATTGTATGATCAATTCCACATTATTATTACATGTTTGTCTCACCGAGTCAAAGGCCGTTCCTGTCACCCTATTATTGAAATGAGATATATTTAATCGCTATTATTCATAACCAATTCTAGGTTGACATATGTTTAGATAGTTTAATGTGTCGTGTATCAAACAAGTAGTGTTACGGTTATGTGTGACACTGTGTGTTTTCAGAAAAATATTTACCGGTTGCAATCCACAGTAATTCACCATTCAGGTCAGGTCCGCAAACTTCTGCCAGACGTCCACAGTGACGTCCACACGTCCATCACCTGTTTCATACCAAGGGACAAGACACATCATAGACACAGACACAGCATGGTGATCACAGCATAGCATTTTCTATTGTAGACCAAATCACATTCTTTGTACAAACAAACATTTCTCAGTCTTAATGCGGCTTTTTCATAACTCTTTTTATACAAACGAGCATGATCATGATAAACCGTACTTTAATGGTGATGTTCTGAACACAACCAGACCAAGGAAAGAACACAACAAATTATTATACTGAACATCATCTAGAGCCTTGGCTGACCAATGTATACCACAAATGAATACACTGGACGCATTTTTATATGAGTGACAGACCGCCATCACCACTTAGCTAATCGTTCTCACACAATGGCGATCTATATATGTGTGTTTTAATATGAGGCGTATTTGAACAATCAAGCTAATTAGCCTATTATCATATTAATTTTCATATTTCTACTTTCGTTATACAAACTATTCACTTTGATTTTGTTAATATAATACCACATCGTAGGCTTCAATATTTTAAGTAGCGAATGGATACGACATTAACAATTATAAAAGCGAAATATCATGTTTCAAATCAAATTTCATACACTTGCATTAAGTGTCATTTCAAAGCACCTACTAAGCAAATGACACACCCAGTAGTAACCTTCTTAACAAGTGCACCCACCATACCTAAACAGACATTCACATGAGATACCTGCTTCAGTCGATACACAGCTTCGCCCATTTCTGCTGCATGATGTAGCGTCTAAAGCATAATGCAATCCGTGCATTATCTTGCTAATTTGAATTAAGGTTTTTTTTTGCCAGTTTATTATGTCAAAGAAATAAGAGGAATCCAAATCCTGCATTGTAAAAAAATGAGATTGTGTAAAAGGTAAAATAAATATATACTAGATCAAAAACCAAGTAATTAATCTGAGCAATTATAGTTAATATTAATACAAAATGTTATGCACGTACATACAGATTCAAGATAAAATCTTGTTTATAACATTTTATAGGTAGAACTATGTTTTGATATGTAATATGCGTTAAATTAAATACAAATACAATGAATAAGGTATGAAACCTAAATATTGGCTCGGCATTCTGCAGTCCTTCATTTGTGTTGTCATTACGTTTTGAACTATTTGAATATATTCTAAAGGGCACTCATATCAGACTCAGGTCATAAACATCGGAAAACTACTAATCTGCTTGTGAACTTTAAATACCCATCTGTCAAACGACAGGCTGTACTTTATATTGAAACTTTATATTTGATATCATTTCTTATACAACATATTGAAAATATTTGGATCAGGTAATATGTTCACTCTTGTAGGAGTTTGTTTTTATTGCATCCGATCATTTAGCTGTTCTTGCATTATTTAGTCTATTATATATCTATTTACCTGACGTAATATGTGTATAATTCAAATTGTACACATTTTTTGTTCTGATGCTGAATTACTTACACATTAATTTTGAACCTCCGTCATTGGTAACATCGATTTCTTAATAGGGTGATTTATACTTTAGAAATTCGCACGTTTAATTCTTGAAATGTGCGTGGGTACATTCATTTTGACTGTTCGCATTTTGTTGCACAATTTATTGTTGAACGTGACCTGGCCGTTGAGGTTTCATTTAGCAACGCTCGCCAATTTTTTGGTATCTTATAACCATTTTCATTGATTTTCATAGATTCATAGTTTCAGAGCAGCATCACAATTATATATTTTAAAAACACCTTCATGTTATCTATTGAGTTGTTTTAAATGCGCATTACAGTTTCGTATACGAGTGCTCGATATTGAGTTGGCATATGAGGATGTGGCCGTTGAGGGTGATTCAATACAAGGGGCAAATTATAGTGTCATTCAAAAATAATTCAAAGGGCAAAATGTAGCACCATGGTGAATCCTCAGATTTAAGCATTATATTTGTTCAAATAGTTATAAACTATTTTTTTTTTCAACCTGGCTTTTTGCCGCGCTACGTTATGTGGTGAATATTAGGGCACAGTTACAATAGTTCCTAATTATAATTCTTATTTTTGTCAAAAAACCCGAGTGATTGAGCTCTGTCCTCTCTCATTCTTTAAATTCAGCAATGATTTTTGTATTCTTTTTACGACTAAAGATTGGACTAGTATATGCATTCCAGTCCGTGTGTCATAAAGGGGCGCGATGATTGGCAGAAAAAAGTAGTTCAATTTGCCATTATGACCAAAACATTAATGATTATGATATTTTCATGTTCAAAAAGCTAGAGTAAATCATTATATAATTTAAAGGTCATAGCGAGTAGATACATCTTCATGTAATAGGATTGGGCGCCCTCTTCAGTTCTGGAAGTGTAGCGTAGCCTACAGTGTTTGTAATATTGAGAGAACAAACTGAAACACATTTACACGTACTAGCATACAGTTGACGCGTTCGTTTGTCAGTAGTTTGGTCCAATAAAACTTGGATTGGGTAAACCGCTATTTTATTTGTAATATGTCTTGCAACACGTTATTCAGCTTATATTCTTAAACAAATGAACTTTATACAGGAGAGGAATGGCAAGAATAAAAACAGTACATCGATGATTATGTCAGCCTAAATTAAGTTTCATCAAGCTGGTATCGGATTCATTTGTAGGTAAACATGAATAAACATTATTACACAGTACATAAGTAAATAAAACCAAGTCGAAAAAACTTTTGTACAATTGTACAAATATATATTTTTTATTGCTCTAATGCTTTTAATCGCGAAAATTATGAATGAAAACCACTCAACAAGAAATATTCAGAAACACCGAACATATCGTAAGACTATCTTTTACTATAAAATATAAATAATTATAAGGCTAAATAGTATTAAAACAAATAGATAAAACAAGTATTATAAACACATAAAATAGGTTTACTTTAGATTGCTTTGAAAAATAACCCTGAAAATATATAATCAATATTTATATCATTGATATCATTGTCGTTTTATGGAATCGAAAGAAATTAAATATAAATCTAAAAGAAGAAGTTCAGCGTATCTAACATGTGTCTTAGATATAATCAGGGTTCAGGTCATTTTTTCTTATTCAAACGACAAAGCACTGACTTGTCGAAACATGTAAAACATACCTCAATCTAGCTCACATATGAATCTACGACGATGGGTGCAAGGTATATCGTTCCAATGTGAGGCGGAAACAACTGTTATGCAATTTTGGCTAGAGACCCTGTCATATAAATTACCCCAGTCTTCGAATTCCCAGTTGCAGCTTCCTGTAAGCCATTCCCATCGTCCTTCTTCTCTCTCATCTGTCCCACTGAGCCACTTTCCTTGGGTGCCTAATCATGCTTTGTAAATATTCAAAGAAAGTTATTTTGATATTACGAAAAATATATATTTTCATAATTCATGTACGCCGTCATGTATCAAAATAGTCATTTTGTCGTTTTGATCGAAAGAAAAAACATTGAGAGTTCAGGAAAATCTTACTTGCAAATATTCTCAAGAATTCACTATTAAGACCACGGTCGCAAACTTCCGCTAGACGTCCACACTGAGCAATGCAGTAATCATGTGCCTCGTACCATGTGACCCGATTGTTGAACATTACAAAGCATTTGTCGTCGTAGACCAAGATCACATTCTTTGTAAGAGCAAACAAATGATGATACACACTTTGAATATGTTCAACACAACACCACATCATAGGTTCAAATAGCTTAAAGTGACATATAATTATATTAGCAAGAAAACTATTTAAACATTTAACAGTTTTTTCGCAAAAGATACGATAAAGAATTATCTAACTTGTATGACATATGCACCTTCAAAGCACCTAATAATCAAATTTAACCCAATATTCACCTTCTTCACAAGTGCAGCCACCATACCCAGCAATACATTTACATGTTATTCCCGTTTCCGCCGATATGCAGCTTCTCCCGTTTGCGCAATGGTTATTGTCGCAAGTGGTCGGATCTAAAACAAAATACATTTCCTGCTTTTTAAATTGAATGGACATATAGTTAGGAAGTTAGGTGAATGCTAGAGATAAATTGCTTGGAACAAGTAAAACACTATTAACTCGAGAACTAGAACTAGAACTAGCAACAACTCTCGATAACAGCATTGTTCTAACTATTTTATGAATAATAAAGTGACCCATATATTTTTTACTGATAATAATTTGACAAAATCTGTTGCCTAGTTTTAGAAAGATGTGTTAGCCCCGAAAACACCAATTATGTATCACTTGATCATATGTCTTTAGCCTGTATAATTATAATCAGCTAAGATCTTTGGTTAACAAATTATTCCAAGGAAAAATGTAAAAAAGGAACAATGTAAAAAAAACAAAGAACAGTTGCCAATGTAAAAGTACAATAACGGGAACAAAACCCTCATTATAAAAATGCGACACACTGATTATGTTTACGGTTAAACACGTTACAATTATTTTGTTCATGGTGAAAATTATGTTATTATTATGAGCACTGTTGGCTTCTAATCATAAAGTATGTTTATTCACACACATCATGATTCAAAATCAAGTAATCATACAAACAAACATATGATTGGTGTTAGACAATCTTAGTGGAATTTCAAGACAAAGTTTTAAAAGGCAATCTGCGTAAAATGCATACACATTAATCATCACTAACTCATCCAATTACATCAAGACAATGGTTGTACATTGTTTCTTAGTTTTTGCTAGCTTACCAAATATGTATAATTATGAATAGCCAGCATTTTAGTTAGTAACTAGTGGATTAATTATACAGATAAGATTTTTTGCTCTAAGAAGTAGACTTAAATATAGCTGCCCTTGTTTGAATAATCACACAAACAAAAAGTTATTCCCTACCGACGCACAACAAATGTTAAAACTAACTGATAGGACGTATATAGTTGGGTATTGTTTAATATTTTTACATGTTTTGATGCCAAACAACTCACATACGAACTTTGAACCCCCGTCAGCCGCAACAAATATTTCCTCATAGGGTGATTCATACTTTAGAAATTCACAAGCTGAATTCTTGAAATTTGCGTGGGTGCATTCGTTTGATTGCTCGCATTTTGTAGCACAATCTATGGCTGAGCGTGATCCAGTTGTTAACGTGACATTAAGAAACGCTCTTCTAGTTTTAATTATTTTATAATCGTTTCTACTGATATTCATAGCTTTTATTTCACAGCTCAACATTACAATGATACAATGATCCTCATTTTGGATATTTTGTGGTGTGTATCCGTACATTGGTCTTGTGGACGGATGTTATATAATTTATATGATTCCGAATATGTATAGAAAAAAATCAGCACACTTAATTCTCTGCAAAAAATAGGGTTGAAAAATTGTGAGCACTGAGAATGATTAAATATAACTCAAGAGGCCATTTTGTAGTGCTAATGAAAAAATGAATCAACACGCAAAGGGTAAAATGTAGTTTTACGGATAATCTTCATTCTAGAACTATAAATTGTTACCCTCTGTAAGACGTTGTTCTAAAAGTAAGCTAATAGTATATGATGAATCACTACGGCAGATTTCTTAGTGGTCCCAACGCACTGAAAATTGGTCGCATTTAAATCACAATTTTGAATGTGTTTGTATTCCCTCACTTTTGAGTTTGCGTGGCTAATGTAAGACATGACCTCTTTTATCAATCCTTGTTAAGTCAAACAAATGATTTCGACGTAAGATATTTATACTGCACCATCATTTCTGGGCGTAATAAAATATCAATATTTACCCTGAAAAATTACGTAGTTGATGTTTTTGTACACATCGAGTGCGAATATCGTTACAGTGCAAAACGTCTTAATTATTTTAGAATAAACTGTTGGGATATTAAATTCCATGACTTCTGTACAGTCATGATTCAGAACAAAATTATCACAAAGGTATGAGATTAGTGTTGTGGTCCCGCCGTGTGGTAGTTAAGTCCGATAAGGAATGTTGTGGGTCAAATCATGTCCAAATCTATTCCTAGGGTTCACATAATTGGTCTATGGGGATCTTACACATTTTCTAAGGAAACGCGTTTTTTGTCGATTGTGTACATACCGATTGCACAATTTTGGTGCAATGCTGATTGTTAAAGCATCGCATCGAGAATGATTAGGCTTAATTGTGAAAAAAAGGAAAAAAAATAAATCAAATAAATATTGATTGTTCTAATATATGTCCTTGTATTACCCAAATATGTCCTTATGATTATGTGTTAAATAAACGTTGCTTTTGACATTTCGGCAAAACTTTAGTATCAGATAATACATTAAAGTACCTGTATATTGGCAGGATACTTGGGATCTTAGTTTTGATTCTATAACCATTGGTTATAGATAGTTTATGTTGAATAATTTTATTCACAAGGTTAACTTTTCATGGCATCTAGATTGAAATAAATGTTGAGTTACATTTCCTGTTATGGAAAATTTGCCGCACTATGCATTGGGAAGGCAACCGCTTTTACAATTTTATCTTAAATAAATATTTTACTTAACCTTACCGTGTGGCGCACCGATCGACGTTTTTCCTGTTTTGAATCTCCGTCTTCCCGTGTCTTGAGTCACTCGCTAGGCGTCCATGAAGGTGAGATCAGTCCACTGGATGATGGTTCATATATTTTGTGCAACATGCACAACAATTCACAAAACAATCACATTGATGCTTTCTTGTTTTATAGTTGTTAGGCAACACGTGGGCATCTGCGTGTTAATTAACGATTACCAAGACACCAAATAACCTATACACAAAGAGTCAATTTCTCTTAGAATGATTCATTAATTCAACACTTTCTCCTTAAGTTTTCATTCAATTTACATGACAGCTTTATCAGAAAATATCAGTTTATATCATTTTCTATGTACTTAAAACAAACGTCTGTAAAGAACAGGAATGGAGATGATTGAGAAAAAAAACAACGGACTAGATTTGATTTATACACACATATGAATTCGCGAAGATGTGTACATTTTCAAATGTGCGACTCCTCCGATTGTCAGGTAATTTTTGCTTGGGCGTCCATCATAGCCAGAACCCCAGTGTGCCCTTTCCCAGTTGCAGCGATCCGGTGATCATTCCCATGTTTCTTTCTCTTGTTTGCTTGGCCCGACAAGCTACAAACTGGGATAAACTTAAAAAATGTTTTTAAGCTATGTATTTGCCTGTCAATAACTATTTCATTATATATATGCAGTGATTTATAATCTTGATTGTTTATTGTATATGTAACACATTGATTAAAGATAAAGAAGTTAAGCCAAAAACCTGTGTTATATTCAGGTTTGAAAAACTAAAATGCTCTCTAAACATTATCAATGTGGCTGAATTCATTATTGAAGCAAGGTTATCAAGGTATCCACACCCATCAATGCATGAATGCATAGGTTGTCTTCGTCGCGAAATATCTGTTAAAAATTGTTTAAAGATAAAAAGAGTTTTGAATGTAATAAATCGGAGTAAACAAATCATATTAATATCGACAGCAGAAAATATAAGCTCCCAGCATATGCAAAATATTTTTAGAACCAATGTCGGTTAATGACAATCAATGGATGAAAAAAATATATTTCTCACAATGTGTTTCTAACAACGTTTTTCTCTCTACTTCAATATTCTATCGATATTTTTGTATTTATTCATAAGAAACAATTAATAAGCTTATTATAAAGATTCGTCATTGTGCTACATTTTACCCTTTAATAGATCGTGTCTATTTATTTTTTTATTGGTACTATCGATATGCATATTGAGTTGTCCTGAGTCCCCTATCTGTCATAAATTCATCGATCCTATTTTTATTAGCCGATCATTGACTATGCACTTTTTTCAGTTATGTAATGTAATTATATGAATATTATAAAATGCCTACACATGAGACTGAAGTACGGATACACAACACTTTAAAATTGAAAATGCATTTGAAATTTGTATTTGTTTTGTTGATCTATGAAATAAAAGCAATGAATATCAGGGAGATGGACTATAAAATACTAAAAGATAATAAGGCGTCACTCAATGTAACCTTAACGGCTAGAACACGTTCAGCCATAGACTGTGCCATAAGATGTGAATCGTCAAATGAATGCACCTACGCCAATTTCAAGAATTCGGCATGTGAATTTTCAAAGTATGAATCACCCTGTGAAGAAATCATTGTTGCTGATGACGAAGGCTCCAAATTCATATGTAAGTTGTTTTGCAGCGAATGTTCTAAAACTGTCAAACTATATACGTTCATTACCTAACCTTAACTATAGCAGCTTTATTCTGTGCTTCTTTGAACAGGTTTTAAAATGTATATGTGACATTGCTGATTCATTTTATTTTAAATATATTGTTTTTATAATAAATATCATTAATCGTATTTAAGATTATCTTTGAATAGACTATTTCAATCGGAGTATCAGAAAAATATTTGCATACATCAGGTTTCTAATACTTCATATTTATCTAGTCTATCCTCTGACCTAGCCTAGCCACTATCTGTGGGTCAGGCTTTGTTTAATTGGTAATTATTAGTATTGTACAAGAACTCAATTCAAATTGCTTTTAATAATTTGTTTAGTAATTATCTTTGGATTGCCCTAAAATAAGTTAATGATTTAAGCATTATACATAACATTGTAAATTATTAATATAGTTATTGAATAGGAGCCAACAATGTTCATTATAGTGACATAGTTTTTCATCATGAACATTATAACTGGTACATGTTTTTAACCTTTTACACAATCGATGTGCCGCGTTTTTACAAAAGAGGCTTCGATTTCCTTTATTGTTCTTAAACATATCAATCGGTAAACCAAAAGCCTTTGCTTACCATAATAATGCAGTCCAAAGGCATGTGCTTGGGAAACACCCAAATGATGTTTGGTGCTTACAAAGCTTTCTAACACGGGAATATATATGTTTGCCAAATTATCATGGGTCACTTTATCAATTGAAAATTCGAGCAATCTGCTGTTATCTAAATAGTTACAAGTACTTGTTCTCGAACTAAAAATATGCTAATTGACCCAAGAAATTCATCTCTTACATTACCTAACTTCTTAACTAGGTATTCATTGAATTAGCCAAACATGAATTGTAATTATTTTAGATCCGACCGCATGCAACAGAAATCATTGCACAAATAGGGTAGGCTGCGTATTGGCGGAAAACGGCATATCTTGTGAATGTCTTTCTGGGTATGCTGGCTGCACTTGTCAACAACGTAATTATCGAGTTTCATTTGTTTTGTAATGTGTCTTCAAACCACATATATAATGCCGGTAAACAAAATTAATGTATATTTGTCTTGTGAGCATAAACAGCATACATGATTTTCTTAATAATTATTATTTGTTTTACCAATTTTACCGTCCATCATTTAGAAATGCGATCAATATATTATGTGTTGTAAACTTGTTTTTTAACTGAGCTATGAATCGTATAATATTTAGTGTGATAACGCCATGTGTGTTGTATTTAATTGTGTTTGTCGCTTCAAGCGTAACTATGACGACTTATTTTATTTTGTATTTTTGTATGGAATGCGAGATTAGAAACTGCATTACTAATGAGAGCTACTTTTTTATTTAAAGAATGTGATTTGGTCTACAATGGCAAGTGCTATGTTGTGGTCACCAGTCTTGTCACATGGGACGAGGCACGTGATTACTGCATCGGCCACTGTGGACATCTGGCAGAGGTCTGCGAACCCGGCCTTAGTAATGAATTCAGACAGATTGAGAACGATTTGGGAGAACGTAAGTTTTCTCTTTAGGAGCTGATTTTAGCACAAAGCATGCGTATTGCTTGCTTATAGCTGAATTATTTAACAGGAGAACCTAACCATTTATTTTGTAAAATATTTATTCGGCTGGAAAACGTGTTTAAATGAGATTTTTACAGAACAGAATTAACACGAAAATGTCTTTTTATGCCTTATGTCACAAATATTATGTCCATATTATGTTTGAAATCAACTCTGATTTTGAGGTAACGGACTTGGGTTTTTCTTGCTCACTAACAGAAAACAAATTCTCAAAGGAATAATATGTTATTAATAAGGGCTGCAACTTTTTTTCATCAAAATTAGTCACATTAAATTCACTCCTTCAAATCATCCAGCTGGTTCTCCTGATTTTAAAGATAAGAGAATTAATCAAGATAATACATATGAACTTAATATGGAAACAAATATTCGCATGTTTAGCCTTTATTTTAGATCATTCCGGTTTATGGCTTGGTGGCACAGATGAACGAGAGGAAGGAACATGGGAATGGGACACCGGAAGCTGCAACTGGGAATGGGAAGACTGGGGCCCTTGGTACGATAGTAGCCCGAACGAAAATTGCCTAGCAATTGGAGGAGGAGGAGGTTGGAAAGATCTACCTTGCAACGAAATTCGTGCATTCATATGTGAACAGGCATGAATAAATGTATGACTTTTCGACAAACTAAATATTCTAATCGATAGACGCATAGACAAAAATATAATCGAATAAGAATGTTTTGATGTCACTTGAAAACGTTTTTTTTACAAATAAAACACAAATAACGTGGCCTATCATATTGCAACTTGTGGACAATTTAAGAGAACATCCTCCACCAAAAAATGACATTTATTCAGACAAATATTGTTTCCAAAACTAACTAATTAAAAAGATGAAAGGTGCTTTCGTTTTTATTTCATTTTCTAAATATTTGTAACTTTGAATCGGACTTCGAGTCTATATATTTATACCATTTCACAGCAATTCAAAAGCTACAATCAGTGTTCGCGTTAAACGCTGGCCTTCTGGCACGGGGCCAATAGCTTTTCAGCCGGGCCATTTTGAGCTTTCAGGAAAAAAATCTTGAAATAATTCTTAAGTTATTACCATACCTTGCCAAGTGGTGTGCCGATTGACGTTGCCAGTCACGAACCTCCATCTTTTTCGGTCTTAGGCAGTACGCTTGGCCTTCTCGAAGGTGAGGCAGGACCATTGGGTGATGTCGTCACTCCATTGCAGTCTTGGCCTCCCTCTTCCGCACTTGCCCTCGGCCATGCCCTCAAGTAGATATCTTTGCAGGGAGTCATGTCGCATGACATGCCCAACAAATGACAGATTTCTCTTCTTTACCGTTTCTAAAAGCGACCTTTTGGTTCCTGCGATACGAATCACTTATTCGTTCGTGATGCGTCTTGTCCAGTTTATTCGCAGCATGCGCCTCAGGGTCCACATTTCGAATGCTTTCAGGCGCTGCTGTGACATTTTGCTGATGGTCGACGTCTCGACTCTATACAGCGATGTTGAGCGGACATAGCATTTGATGAATCTAATTGTCTGAGTCTTGCTTGTATAGAGATATTAGGATTCGTCATTATCGTTCGCACTTTGCTGAATAACTTTCTCGCGATTTCTATTCATTTGCGGATCTCCTTTTCACTCTTTCCGTTTTCGGTAATCAACTCGCCCAAATACACAAATTAGCTGACTTGTTCAACAACCTTGCCATTTAGATGGATTTTAACTTTGGGTATTTCGTTTTTTTTTCTGCTTACTACCATGGTCTTTGTCTTTTTATGATCACTTTCAAGCCGAAATCCTTCCCCTCTTGATTTACCCTTTCGGCCATTTATGAGCTCATTCTCGTTTTCTGCTGTTATCGCTGTGTCGTCTGCGTACCTCAAATTGCTTATTCTTCTACCTCAGATTGAAACTCCCTCATCTTCATTCTTTATAGTTCCAAATATAAGCTCCATGAATAGATTGAAAAGATATGGTGAAGCACACAATCCTGTATCGTGCACCTGCGGATTTCGATACCTTCTGAGACCTGGTCGGTTCGCACTACTGCAGCATGTTCCCAGTAGAGCCTGGCTATAATTCGTACGTCCTTTCCATCCATTCCAGCTAATTTCAGTTTTTCGATCAGTTTTTTTATGGTTAACTCTTTATATGTTTATCTTCAGTTATTTCTTATATTTTATTGCTTCTTTAATCCATGTTATTTAATTTACGCTTGCGCCTCCGGTTCTCGCATCTTGAGTCATCTGGGCTTAATATCATTCATGTAGTTCCTATCATAAATCGACGATGTTTTTAGCGATTGTCTATTCAAAACGTTTAGTGACATTCTTAGTACAATGGAACAATTCTGTGTATTTTTATCATGTTTTAACTTAGCTTTCTTGTTTGTGTATGAACGAATTCGATTGCAAATATTAAAAGGTATATCTGCAGGTCAAACGCTTCAATTTGAGCCCAATATCGAGTCTCTATGTCTATTCGTTTTCAATATATCGCAAAAAAAATATAAAATTAAAATTAAAAGGAAAATACTTAAGTTTTATTTAGTATTTCTTGCTTCGGCCTGAAAAAGGGTAGTGCGATCGCACCCGTTGTACCCCCATGGCTGTGCCCATTTACTATTTTTAGATCATGTATACTCCTGAGAATATTTCATTAGGTTTAAGACTAACATACCATTTTGGTTGTTTGGATGCCTGGTTGTCTGATGTTTATTGATTTTGAGTTTTATTATTTATGTTGCAATTTGATTGCATTGCATATTACAAAATACTACTAAATTGATTTAATAATTTTTTGAAAATTTTTTTGTATAAGTTAACAAAAACGTGATGGCATACATTGACTTAAATACTGTTAATACACATTATATTACTGTGCCTTAGTTAGCATTCATCACAACAACAGCATGTCACTAACACTAGTGACTTAGCTGTTATATTATGTTGTTGAGAGTATGAGTCAACCTTCTAAAAATATCACACATTATTCCGAGATAATAAAACAACTACCCAAATGTTGATCGATTCCCTAAGCTTATATTAATTATCAATTGAATATGAACATAGCTTTTCAAAGAACCATTAATAACTTAATCCTTTTAAACGCATAAATTTGAATACATTTATTTTGCGATGATAAATTACCTTAAATACATTCAAACACTACATGTATGTTTATATAAGGTATACTTTTTCGGGAAAAGCGTTAATGAATTGGTAGATTAGAGTTCACTTGAATTATCCTTTATTATTTGTTGCTACTCTAGTGTTAATATCATACTGGATGCGGATCCTGAAAAAAGATAACCGAGAGAAGGTGAGTATGGTACAAAATATATGAACACACTGGTAACTTAACTTCAATTTTTGGTATAATGTATAAGGGCAGACCTGGGGAAAGGCGAAACGACACGCTATCGCATAATTTAGCAACTGAATATTAATGGTAAATTTGATTAATGTGCTTATTCTTGCATGTATCTGGCTTTTCAAGGTGCATATTGATTCTTTTTTGTATATACTTTTTGTAACCTCATTGCAAACTACTACTGTGATAATCTTGTTTAATCTTGTTGATTAAATATAGTACAGTGTATATATCTACATATCCCCTATTGAAATCTTATTGAAATCTAATTTATATGCCTTTATGAATTATACATCAGTTTTTTTTATTTCTTTAAACATGTTTTATATTGTTATATATCCATTGAATGCATTTACATATTTAAACATTTCTATCATTAAAAACCGTTTAACTCTATTTTTTTATTTTGACAAATTAGTAATATGTCATGACCACTTACATATATATTTGAAACCACCAGCATCTCCAACAACAATTTCCGCATAGGGCGGTTCATACTTTAGAAATTCACATTTTGAATTTTTGAAATTAGCATGCGTACATTCGCTTGACCTCTCACATTTTGTTGCGCATTCTATGACTGAATGTGGTCTGGCGGTCAAAGTGACATTCAGCAAAGCTTTTTTATCTTTAAGTATCTTAACATCTTTTCCATTGATATTGGTCGCGCAAATTTTGTAAACCAACGCTAGCAAGAGAAAGAGGAATAAATTCATATTTATCCTTTAAAAGTATCGTGCTTTACTAGTTCAGTTCTGCTTGTGGGATTCTTATTCTGTTTTCTCTTTTTCAATATCTTAATTTATATTTCAACTTAAATATTATGTCACAACCAACTCTGAAAATGATGTGTTGTTTGGAATACAATGCAATTATGTATAACCTGTGACAACAGCGTCAATATGTTCTAACTTTTACGACAAAAAATATAACGCAACAATATAGAACAATACATGATCAAATATCTGACTTAACATTATGTTATCG
Source organism: Hydroides elegans (assembly GCA_001703475.1). Taxonomy (NCBI): domain Eukaryota; kingdom Metazoa; phylum Annelida; class Polychaeta; order Sabellida; family Serpulidae; genus Hydroides; species Hydroides elegans. Next base: position 5,208 of record LQRL01166817.1, on the reverse strand, counting down.
ATTCGAACCACACCATATGCAACTAATGATGAATAGAAGCGTGAAATCCCATATGCATAACAAAACTTCAATAGTATAGGTTTACGGAACAGATACACGTTATATAGGTACACTGTGTCATCCTAATGGATCGTGTACTCTTTGATCCTGATGTTTAAAACATCTATTTAGGGAGAATAGAAATGACTCACTCCCCTTACACAATAATCCTTTATACAATCGTTAAATGTCTAGACAAACGATCGAAAGAGGCTCCGTCGATTTTTTTAGTTCCGAGAATTATTGAAATTCCTATCATTTATTTGTATCATGACTAAAACATTTACCATAAGACTAGTGATGCACATAATAAGGTATTTCATGTTCCATTTTGTTCTAATTTGAATTTGATGTTCGGCACACAAGGTTCAATCTATTTAATCTATAATAAACATACACGTGTTTTATCATATAAGCTAGGTGTTGTTTGGCATGTTTGTTTTCAAAATAAACTTATCTAAATTAATTTTGTCGTAACTTTTATATCAAACTATCATATGGTTAAGGTTTCTTATTATGTTAAAATAAATAAAAACTTATTAAAACGTTATTCCTCTAACACAGAGCATTGTTGTTCAAATAAATTGATATAACATAAACTCACAAGAAATAACAATTTGTTTTTAGTAAAGCATAAGATTTTTTCTCTGAATGCAAATGATACAGATAAACGATATGTCATAATCAATGCTTAATTGTCGCATTTTGATTCGTTAATAGGTTTGATCATAATCTTCATAATAGAAGATAAATACGGTTTGTTGAGAATTATTTATTTACGCATTAAATGCATATCATATTTAGAGCAAAGATAAAAAGCATACAGCTGCTTATGCAAAGAAGAACATTGTTGTAAATTTGAATAGTAAAAAATTTCTGGATTATTGTATAATACATTGGAGAGATGTTGATGTGCAATGCACTATATTTAATCTACGTCAATCAGGCTATCACAGTAGTAGTTAGCAATGAAGTTACGAAAAGTATATACAATTTTGTTCCGAAAAAATAATCAATCTGCACCATGAAAAACAGATACATGCAAGAAGTACATTGATCAAATATTCAGTTGCTTAATTATGCGAGTGCGTGTCGTTTTGCCTTTCCCTCGGGTTGCTCATATATATTATACCAAAATTTGAAGTGTAGTCACCAGTGTATTCATATATGTTGTATCATACAACCCCCCTCCCCCCCTCCTTCCCTCGGTTATCGATTTTCAGGTCCGGTATGTTATTAACACCAGAATAGCAACAAATAATCAAGGAAAATTTCAGTGAACTCTAATCTACTAATCTAATTAACTTTTTAAATAAATATATATTAAGTGTTTTTTATGAATATATATTAATTATTAAAATGCATTTAAGGTAATTCTATCATCGCAAAAGAAATGGATTCAAATGTATACGTTTAAAAGGATTAAGCTATTAATCGTTCTTTTTAAAAGATATGGTTATGTTAAATGCATCATAAATATAAGCTTGGCAAATTTATCAATATTTAGGTAGATGTTTTATCATCTCGTAATTATGTGCGTTATTTTTGGATTTTTTTTATTTAGCGCCATTTATACTCCGCTTATTAAAACTAAGCGGACAAAAAACAATTATAAACATATTTTACTAAAACCATACCAAGCATATATATAATACTGAAACGTTTAATACTTGAGAGACCGTTTGAAGGCTTTAAAAACAAGATTCATTCTGAATACCGAAAGGCAGAGAGTTCCATAGCTTGGGCCCATTGAACTAAAGCAACGGCCACCATAATTGTTTTTACCCTTGGCTCAGCGAGTTTGATATTGTAATAGCTGCGTAACGATACATGGGGTTCTGGGAGTTTGACAATCACAGCAGACATGTACGTAGAGTCCGTTCCATAAACGCATTTGTGCACTAGTGAGATAATCTTGAATTTGGACCTTTCGGACATTGGTACCAATGCAAATCTTTCAAAACACTTGTTATACTGGTATCCGGATTTCGGCGCAGACCTTTCACTACCCTTGCCGCATCGTTCATGATCATTTGAAGGTCGTGTAGCAAGCTTTGTGGCAAACCGTGATACAAACTGTTACAATAATCGAGCCGTGATATCACTAATGCGTGTATGGGGGCCTTTAGGTCATGCTCACTCAGAAAAGAGCGTATATCCTTATCCATGCGATAAATGGTGGCAGGTTTTGCGTAGATTGGACACTTGGGTATGCATTTCGAGGGTTGAATCCATGGTGATACCAAGATTGCGCACCGTGTTAGAACGTGCAATCGTGCTGCCATCAAGTTCCAGCGAATTTGCTATGATTCTACTATTATTGCGCTTGCTACTGATGACTATGAATTCAATCTTTGTGGGATTTAACTTCAATTTGTTGCTGTGTATCCACTGCGATATGGTGTGAATACTTTGCTCTAAATGGTACACTGCGCTAGACTGATCGGGTGGCAATAGGAACGATATGCGAAGGAGTTGTGTGCCGTCCGCATAGAAATGATACAAAAGAAGTAATATCCACAAAAGGAGCCCGAGTGGGTAAGTATAATCAGAGTACAGGCTCGGCCCGAGTTTTGAACCCTGAGGGACCGAGCACTCGAGAGTGACGGATTCGGATGTCACACCTTTCACTAAAACCTGCATTGAACGGTCAGAGAGATACGAAGCGAACCAGTCCAATGCCGAATCACGTATTCCAAAGAGTGAGCTGAGCCGTCGAAGAAGAATTGGATGATCCACCGTGTCGAAGGCAGCGGAGAGGTTCAGCATTGCCATAAAAACTTCGCGGTTAGTATCCAAAGCGTTACATATCACGTCGAAAACCTTGATCAGGGCAGTTTCAGTGTTGTGACCGGATTTGTATGCTGATTGCAGGACCTCTCCGAGGCCATTACGCACCATATAGCCGGATAATTGCCGTATCACACACTCCTCTATCACTTTACTTATAAATGTTAAGTTAGACACGGGTCTATAGTTGCTAGGTACGGTATCCAGTGATTGTTTCTTCAACACAGGCGTAAAATTTTTTATCTATATCCGGCATCGTTGCTGTTTGCATTGAGAGGATAACGATTCTCGCGATCACTGGGAAAAGCAGATCCAAACAGTCCTTCAGCTATTGCGTTGGTATGGGATCGAGATCACAAATTTTGTCGGCCGCTGTTTTGATGATTGATGTGATAACACTATCTGGGATCACTTCAAAACCACACAAGTGAGAACGGACTGTCGATTGGTCATACTCAAAAGCCGCATCAACATCGGTATCAGAACGCTCGCGAATTTTGTCTATCTTCGACTTGAAAAATACGCAAAACTCACCAGCCAGCTCATTTGACGAGTTGCGATCAGGTAGCAGGTTGGATTTCTTCCTGTTCATTACTTTATTCATAGACCTAAACAGAGCCCTCGAATTATTCTGGTTTTCACTGATAAGACCAGAGAGACACTGCTGCTTGGAACTTTCCAGCATGGAGCGCCAAATGCAAAGACTGCGCTTGTGGGCAATCATATCCTCAGCACGTCCATGACTTTTGAAAAGGCGTTCATGCACTCTGACTATATCCTCCGTGTACCAGGGTTCACGTCTTAAAACAGGAACGGATCGTGGAAGGTTGACTTATACTCTCAACAACATAAAATAACAGATTAATCACTAGTGTTAGTGACATGTTGTTGTTGTGATAAATGCTAACTTAGGCATAGTAATGTACTGTGCTAAACAGTGTTTTGAAGTCAGTGTACACCATCATGTTTTTTTCCTTATAAAAAAAAAATTGTTTTTTAAACAACTAAAGATTAATTAAGTAGTATTTTGTAATATGCAATGCAATCAAATTGCAACATAAATATTAAAACACTAAATTAATAAACATCAGACAACCCGGCATCCAAAGAACCGAAACGATATGTAAGTCTTGAACCTACTGAAATATTCTCAAGAGCATAAATAATCTAAAAAATAGTATGAAATCATTTCCTACAAGGCCTAAATATCGGTTTACACTTTCCAAGCTTACTGACCATAAAATGCAAAAAAAAAAACTAAAAAATAAAATGCTTAATTATGTGTTCCTAGTAGAAGAATAAGGATTAGGGAAGGTGTATTCGAAAGGCAATAAGAGGACACAGGATGTATATTATGATAATGATAAAACTTTATTACCCTTCAAACATGGACGTGGCTTGACTTCTTGTTTACAACGTAAGTACCAAGTTATCGTCACACCATTTATGCACATAATCCAATTATATGAATTACAATATTATTTCTCGGCAAATGCTCCAGCTAAAACTCAACTAAAATCAGCAATATAACATTTTTTTGGATTTTAAATTGACAGTCGGATTGGCATATCTGTTAACAAGATCTGTTGGTGTTGATATCTACCTATATTAACCATATGAACATATATTTGGCAGTACAGATCGTTGGATGCCCCTGAAACATATCCTTAAAATGCATTGCGTCGCGTGACTTAACCTTGAATACTAAGACAGTTCTTAGATGTCCGACACTTTCTTCTATATGAATAAAACACTTAAAAATAGCGTTATTTTATCTAAAACTTATATAGCAGTGTTGTTTTGGTAGATTTTGACACAAAATCATAGAAATAATTCTGTTGAAACTGTCTTTGTTAATCTTTGTTAGAAACAAGTCATAAATGCTATGGCATTGGTGGTGATATACTCGGCTGGATCAGCGACTTCTTGTTTGGTAGAACTCAGCGCGTGTTAGTCAATGGGCAACCATCTGCCTCTGGAAAAGTGACAAGTGGCATACCACAGGGAAGTGTTCTCGGCCCGCTGCTGTTTGTCATATACATAAATGACCTACCTAATGCTGTTAACAGTTTTGCCTACCTCTTCGCGGACGACACCAAACTATTCAGCAAAATAGCTAAAGAAGAAGATGTTATTTCCCTACAACGCGACCTAAATATACTACAAGACTGGTCAGCCAATTGGTTATTAAATTTCCACCCTGATAAATGCAAGCTGTTAACCATAGGTGCCCGCAAAACACATAGCCAGTATTATCTTGTCTCAAAATGTGTTAAGTGTGACTTAGAATGTGTAAGCAGCATGAAGGATCTGGGGGTCACAATCGACTCTCACCTGAACTTCGAGGCCCATATACACGAAAAGATCAACAAAGCAAAC
>LQRL01166806.1:18762-30360 GCA_001703475.1 Hydroides elegans | reverse complement strand
CTTACTGTATTACTTTCAAAATGAATAATCAAATAATTATACAATGCAGTTACTGCTCGCGATATGTACTTGCATTTCGATCGATTATACGCATGATCTACATACATCTGAATCTACATAAATCATTGCTAGAAAAGTCTTATTTTGCTTGTAATAGAAGCGTGATTAAAGTAAATAACTTCAAGATTTAATAGTACTAAATCAAATGTGTGACCGGTAGCAGTCAAATGTTGAACCATCGACACATTTTCAATTGCAATTGACAAAATAATATTTTCGTTTCAATGATGTCAACACTACAATAAGTTTAAGCAAAAACACTTCATTGAATTTATGTGGCTTGATATATTGCAAAAGGGTTCGTTCAACGGCCGGCGGAATTTTTAAAGTGACTCAGAGAATATGATGATACCAATTTTCTGAGTTGCGGTAAAAGTTTCGTTAGCCGATGAATGTACCTTTTGTGTAGAAAGTATATAAACAAGAGGCCTTGAATAAATCAGTAGTTTTGCTCTGCACTCAGAATTTCCATGCCAGAGCTTTAAATAATACAAATACTATGAATTATTGTATAAATATGCTTCGAAATAAATAATTTTATATCGATAAAATACAGGTTTTATATATGATAGCTGTAAATCAATTCCTGTTCTGCACTCATTCTACTCATGTTTAATCTTTGAATAATACATATATAATGTTCGATTTTCTTTTTCAGCGGAAAATAATCGTTATATCAAACTTATACATTCTGTTGCAAAATGATAGCTACTTTATTTATGGTAATATTAGCAGTAAGATTAGTTAAGCGCACATAACTTTAAATGTAATCATTCAACATGATGCTAATTAGAATAATACTCGTTTTGATATCAAACTTGGAATTTTTGAACGCTTTGTCTACTACTACTAGTATATGTCAAGGTAAAATGCGAATGGTTAAATCAAAGAATATTGCTGAGGAAATCCTTGGAACAAGGGTCGGTATAACAAATGGAGAACCGTTTTTAGCCGAGTATTTGAACCAAACTGTTTTTGTATTGGATGCGCACATAAATTGTCCAAACGCCTGCTTCAGGTAAGGCGATAGCTTTTTAAATCAAAGATTGTAATTTGTATTTTATGCTAACAATATTATTCAACTTTACAAGCATGTATGGTATCCATGATTATAATATTTCAAAATGTTAGATTATGACCGTTATTGGAATGATATTTAAGAATACCACCTCAGCTTGCACAAAATCCCTTCATGTAGACCTTATGTTAGTTAATTTTCTGTCGTTATGAGGTCATCATAACCTTTTGTTGAACTCATATGAGAACATTTTAGGTCAGCATGAGATAATGGTGAGGTATTTCTATTAGACATCCAGATTGCTTAGGATTCATTGCCGTCAATGGTTGCGAGCTAGGCATGCCTATGTCGTATGAAGGAAGGGCCATCAGCAACAGATATGAAAGGGAAGAAATTGTTGTTCGAATAAATGCCTTTGTGAAATTCATTGAAGGTGTGTTATATCATTCATTAGATATACTAGCGAACATAATTTTTACGATACACTCGTAATGTTTCATTAAACGATTATTATCATTTTTTAAATGTTGGTAAACAGGTGACTATGTTTCTGAAAAATCAACTCATCATTTATCAGTTCACGATATCAATAGAAAAGGCTTTAAAACAAACATTTATAGTATTGCACTATTTGTTTATCCTTGTTCTTTACTTTTTTTTTCAATTTAGGTCATTGAAATATCAAACGCTTTGCTATGTTATTAACTTACTTTCTGCTTACTGATGTAATTGCGTTTGTCCCCCACACATCACTTCCACGATTATTCTCCAGTTCTTGCGGTTCGATGCAACACGCATCGCTCCATCAATTGTCTGGAACATCGGTGTTTGGTCTCTCAGCAAGGTGTCGTTCCATCGTTGCCTTTGACGTCCCCAGCTTCTTTTGCCACCGTGCTTGCCAGAACCATGTTCTTTTTGGCATCCTTTCTGGCGCCATGCGGACAACATGTCCGAACTAGGAAAGCATTGTTTGCCTCAGCAAAGTCTTGAGATTCAATAAGCATATTCGGTTAAGCAGTTCTTATGTGCTCCGTTTGTCTTGCCATGATATACATATGATTTGTCTTAGACACGGGTGTACAAGTTAATATCGTCTTAAATAGTGAGGTGCCACGTTTCCCTGCTGTATAGCAGGGTAGAGACAACCACTGCTAGGAATATTCTAAGGATCGCAATGGTCGATATTTTCTTGTTCAACGCTTGGTAGAGTTTGTTGAAAGCTGCTGGAGCCTTGCCTATACGAGTCTAGTTCGGTGCTTAGGCTTCCATTTTACGAGAGTGTGCTTTCAAAGTTTTTGAAGTCTGTTACGTTTTCTAGCGGTTCAGTGATCAGTATGTTTATGTTTATTTCTTCTGATGTGTTCCTCACATGCATTACTTTAGTTTTATTTTCACATTGATGAGTCCAGCCTTTTCACCCTTTGTTCCAATTTCGTTGGTTGACTTATTGAGTTTTCTTTGTGTTGTCGAGCAGAGCTATATCATCTGCAAACGCTAAGTCAGATAGTTTCTGCTCCGGATATTGCGAGTTTATTATTTTCTCTAGAACCATGCCAAATTTATTTTCGAGGAACACAAGGTGTGACCACATGCATCCTTTTCTTACACTTGCTGTTATTTCAAACCAGTCTGTTTATTCACCAACAATCTGTACACATGACAATTATATGGCAGCTATTTCTTACATTATTAAGGTATTCCGCAGGAACTCACGATGGACACTAGGGAATGCTGCTTGAAATTCAATGAAGTTGATCTTAATTGGAGTCTGGAATTCAAGGCAGTTTTCTATGATCTGACGTAGTGTAAATATTTGATCGGTACATGATCTTATTGGTCTGAAGCCAGCTTGGTTTTCTCTTATTCTGCTGTCAATGGCACCCTTGAATCGGTTGAGGATGAAGGAGCTTAACACTTTTCATGCTACACTCAGTAGCGGGTTGTCCATGTTGTTAGAGCAGATAGTAAGGTCTCCTATTTTGGACAGTCTGATTATAAGGCCTTTCTTCCTGTCTTTTGGTTTTTTTAAATTCTTCCATACTATTTTGCAGATTCCTGTTAGCCATTATTCTAACTTCTTTCCCGATTGTAGCATTTCACCAGTGATGTCATCATATTCTGCTGCTTTGTGTTTTAGCTGTTTAATATATTTCCTTATTTCGTTTTCATTTGGATCTTACATATCTATGTCTAGCTTGTTCCATTAAGGGTGTATGTTGGTAATTGGTGCTGCTGGTGCATTTAACAATTAGCTGAAGTACTCCGTCAATATTTTTATTCACCCTTCTTCATCTCCAATGATATTGCCATTCTTATATTTGACTAGTTTCGTTGTAGTTTGTACTTTTGCTGCCAGATCTTTGCTTTCTCGAATACATCTGTTTAATTTCTTGTATTCGACGCCTCTTCCTAACCATATCATGTATCTTTGTCTTTTCGTGGGCTTTGTTTGACCTTCTTATATATATATATATATTAATTCGCTCTGGAATGTTCGCTTTGTGTGTTTACTTTCTTTTGGCTGATTGCCGTTCTGCTATCAGGCCTTTTGTTATTTCAGATAGCCAAGGTTTGTTCGATGTTTTCTTGAAACCTACTGAAACTTCAGTGCTTTCTCTGAATGCGGTCTTAAATTCTTCCCATTCTTTCTCAAAATCTAAAAGTTCCATACATGTGTTCACTAAAGGGTGCATTATAGTTTGATTTAATCATTGCGTGTATATAGATGCAGAAACAAAATAGTTTTTTTCTTAATTAAACATAACATACAAAAATATGAGTTGAAATGTCTAATTTCATTTAAATAAAAATAGAAGTATCATGTTTTTTTTATTTCAAACCGTTATGAAAATCTCGATGTATGCGCAAAGTAAACCGAGTGTGAACGTTCCCCGATAATAAAAAAAACCTTACCATGATCGCATGGTGCGCTCATGTGAGTGAATGTTAATAAGTGATTTAGCACATGCTAATTTGATATTGTTTTTTAGAAAACTCATCACCTTGCAACGTAACACTACACAGTTTAGGCTCCTATGACATGGGTTATGCTGATAACACAATGGCTTGGTTGGAAATCAATGGCATCATAGAAAATACAGCTCAGAATATCGACACAGGAGCTCGTGGTATTACAGTTGTCACGTTTGATGCAAATTCATGTCAGGTTTTGGTGAGTATTTTTATGTGATTTTGGAAACAATGTTTTTGAAAGCAATTTTTTATTTATGTCAGATTTTTTTTTATTTATGTGGACTTCATGGGTTATTCAATATTTATTAAATTATGTACTATTTTGCTTTTTATATAGAGCACCAAAGCAATCCAAATGCTTTAGTTTATATTGTTCTTTGATGATTTATCTATTTTGACTGTATTGTGTAAACGTAACCCTTGATCGCAAACGAGAAGTTAAATTCAATGAATGATATATTTACTTGATTCAACATAATGATGAACTGCCTTTATATGATGCAAATATCATTTGTCTACTGATTTCCGGCCTTAAATCACATCTCTTTAAATTGTCTTTGCATCATACTGTTAATTGCCAGGCAAAAGTGCATTGAATAACATCAACTTACTAACACTATATAAAATAATATGTTGGTATATCAAAGCAAAATCTGTAGTGCTAAATAGTATTTAAATTCATTTTCAATATGATCTTTGTCTGTTTATCAAAAACATTATTTGATTTTAAGGAAGCGGAGGTGTTTGACACATGGGGTGTTAGCTCGGCAGTAGATGACTTTGTCGATTTCATTGACTCTTTGTCCGTCAACACAAACATATTACTTTTGACAGATGGGTAGACTTCTATAAATGGTTTGATGTACTTTTTATATCTATACATCTTATAGCAGATGTATAGATTACATACTTTGACATTGATGTGTGTTTTTCACTAAGATTTCCGAGATAGGAAGAGGAACACATTTTATTTCCGTTAATTAGTCTCAGAGCTCATGTCAATTCTCCATAAACCACTTTTAGTGCACAAGGGTTAAATTTATAATACTTTTTTTTCAGGCGATTCATTCGTTCCTTATCCATTATCTGAATTCGAGCAAGACCTTCTTTCTGACATGGGATCAACATCGCATGCATTTGAACATAGGTATGATTATTTTATTCGAGTTTATTGCAGTACAATTGTAATAAAATTAAATACATTAATGCTGTAAAACTTTCATTTAACTTTCATTGTTTAACGTTCATTTCAAGCCCTCTAGACAGTAACACCAAATCTTAATAGTTCTATCCTAGATAGATGAGACATATTTTCATCGCATGATATTGATACGATGTGACCGCATTTTGATGCTATATTCACATTAACTACGTATAACTTATTTGCCAGTTGATTATCTTTTCAAAATATAAATACTTCCATTTTGTCTATCAAAACAATAGAATAACACATAATAATAGAAAAACAACAAAAACTTAATTATGTGTTATTCTTCGCAAATAAAAAAACAATAAAGAAGCGTCGGATTTTAAGATATCTTTGAAGTCTATATTCATTGGCATTATATTAACAGATCATCCTTGGCTGTAGTGACTATCAAACAGGATATGAACGCATTTTGCACAATCGCCAGCGCTTACAATGCGCCTGGTCAAGGCCCGACTACCATTCAAGTTCAGAGGGAGGACTTTTGGGATCCGATATGCAATTAGGTTGCTGATTATAAAATGGTCATCGCTTTAATTAATATCAATAACCCTATATGTTTTCATAACTTCGGTTTTTTATTGCAAGCTTATATCACCTAAGGTAACATTTTTTGAATGCTGAAAAATTATAAATTTATATAATCGTATAAGCTAGAAGTGTCTCAGCTTTAAGTTAAGGTGCAATAACATAATTCAATAATAAGTTGTACTTGATCCACGCAGTCATCCTTGAATGTGTTCAAGCACATTATCAGATTATAAAATTTAAATAATAGGGTGAAATTAGATCAAGTACGCTTCCTAACCATATGATATACACGAACCATTTAATGTGTTCATCTATATTTAACTTTATTTCTTGCAGTCTAGATGGTCCTATTTATTGCAACACAAGAGAGATGCAATCGACGGAAGCGAGAGCTGAAAGACAACCAAGATTCAACCAACAAATACAGCACATTTTATTAAAGGACTTTTTATATAATTAATTCTCATATTCTATTATTTTGAAGACGTACTGCAACAAATGCAAATGAACAGTAATGCAGTTTATCTAGTTTAACACCATACATATAAACACGTATGTATATTTTGTTCCCCAATAAAGCTATCGAATTTTTTTTTACATGTATTTACAGTTACTAATTTGAACCTAAGATCGTATTTTGAGCGATCATAAATGCTTCAGGACTTTTATAATTCGCTTTTGTCATTTTCTTAGACTTCATGTGAACAACCTTCCACTAAAGATGAGAAGTTTAAATTTTAGCTGTTCCAACAGACTTCTATAACTGTTCAAACACCGTGCGCTTATCATATCTATACATCTGTACATCGCATCTCCTGAAAGGGTCGCTGATTTATAGGTTTAATCACACCAATATACAGTTTGTTTCTGAGTCCTTCGAGTAAGAATTTATGCTTCTGGGCGTGTGAAATCCGCTTTGGTAGTTTTCTTCGACTTCAAATGAACCGCCTTCACTTGAATAGACGTTCCGCCAAAACTCAAAACCAGCTGTATCTGGTTAAAGTCCCTGTCCTTGTTTGGCTTCACATCAACAACAACATCCCCGAGATGATGAGCCTCCTCTGATTCTGGATCTATGACGTCATCGCGATCCACCGTATAAAACGGAAATTTGACCGATGTCGTTGACGCATTTGTGGGGCGACAAATCTCGGACTTGACCACACTATCTTCCGTTATCTCGTCTCCGCTTTTCACCGCCGCTCGTAGATAACGAATGCTTTTCTTATCGGAGGAGAGTTGGGATTGGTTATATTTTAGGCCTTTTGACTTGGCAACTTCTACCTTCATAGTGCTTCGGAACGCGATTGTGCAACGGGCTATTCGACTCGATATCGCGTTCGGACTGTGACCGAATAGAATGGCGCCCTTGATAACGCAGAGACTGGCGTCGCTTGGTGCAAGCACGGAACAGGTATCCGATTCGAATTCCTCTTTGATACGATTCTGAAGATATTTGGAATCGCCGAACCCGCCAACGACAAAGATGCATTTGAGATTGCTGATGTTTTTGTTGGCGATCAGAGTACGCAAATGGTCCATTGTAGGGTCCAACACCTTTGAGAAGGTATCATTGATTTTGTCACGTGTTATTCGCAAGAAACCTTGAGGCGAGAAGGTCATTCCACATCCTTTCTTCTCTTTGACAAGAGCACCAATTTTACTTCCGGTTTCGTTTTCAACAAAATCCGCAAATATCGCGCCAATCGCTAAGTTCAGCGCTTTTGTGTCACCGGGCTTTGCATCGCGCTTTTTGCGTTCCCAATCAAGCATCATGTTGATCCAGTGGTTTGGATATTTAGCGCGAAACTTTTTCATGACTTCTTGACCGAAGACTTCATCATAAAGTGCTTCGATTTGCTTGTCGACGTAGATGCCTCCCCACGGCCCACCGGAAGCGCGGTCAAGTTCCTTTACTTTGTCGTTATCTAAGACTTCGTGTACTGTGATGTCCATAGTACCCCCTTTAATATGAATAATGTGTGTTAGGTTAGATAATATATTTATTACATCAATGATCATTATTTTGACGACCCTATATTCTAAGTAATATTCATTTCGGTGATATCGGGAAAAGGGTTATTTGGGTATCAGTTGGATGTTATTTTCGTCATTAAAGCTGAATTCATTAGATATTCTAAGCATAATGAAAACATGTATTGCAATTAAGGGGTAATAAAAATAAGAAGATAAACGAATCAAATATTGAGAGAAAAACTATAATAGGTTAAGTTAATTGTGAGGCATTCTGCAGCTAATAAGAAAAAGTAAACAACAAAGAAAATTTTAACCAACCTCCAGCATCTACAACCATATAGCGATCTCCCTTTCCCTGTTTCTGTCTCTGGACAGACCCGCCATCTACAAACATTCCTATATCCATAGTTCTGCAGTAGAGACTTGCTGATTCAGGTTCCAACGCAATGATGAGATTTGTTGAAGTGGTGGCGTCAGCTAAACCTCCCTAAATATGGGGGCAAATGTGATTTAAATGCGTTTCTCTAAACCTCTCTATTGACAAATTGAAAACAGAAACTCAATAATAAGCGAATTGCTCATGTAATTATGTCTGGGCATAATCCAGCCAATGTTTGATTCCTCTTAACCTTTTAACCAGGGCCTATGCCTAAATGTGAATTATACCCTTACATAAACAACTTTGATGCAAATCTAATGTAGCGAAAATAAAAACTAATAAATGTGATAAGATACCTGAACTGCTGCTTCTTTCATGAATGACTTTGCTACCTCACTCCAGATGGCAGGGACAGTCAGAACCCAGCGAATTTGACCAGGATCAAGTTTCCTGTAACATAGACCAAAGTGCTTCATTCAAATACATGTATGTACATTTAAATCAAATTGAGTAAAATGAGTATCGATGAGCGTCAGATTAAGTCGTGTATACATTGTGGACACATTAAAAACCAAATGGTCTGTACTAAAACGTAATTGCAGAAAAAATGTATGCGTCCCGAAGATAGTTAATGAGTGTGTTAAATATCATAATACTCAATTTTCCTCCTAAAAAGGTTAATTTAATATAAAATTTATATATATGTTTTGACAAAATCACAAGATGAAATGATACTCTAAATATTCATAAAGATACATACGTTACTTGTTGGTTGTTAACAGTTTTAACTAAGTGGTCCCGCAGATATTGCAAAGCCATCGCAAATACGTTGACAGCAGGTAGTTCGAATCCGTCAGTTGCTTTCACTTTGACTCTTCGATCCAATTTCTAGATTGTGATAAAATGAGAAAGCGATCATTATGTGCATTGCCACGCTAAGAGCGTAATTTCTAAGGTTAAGGTTAGGAAATAAATAACATATAGGTAATAATGAATTAGTTTGGATGAAGAGCTCCCTGTACTACCAGACCATTATATACTCAGTTACATGGTTTATTAGTTAATAGAAAAGGTAAGCTCTTAATAAGCATACATTCTATAATAACGTTTTTCTACTGTTTAGGCATTAAAGGTGCTTTTAAAAATAGTAATAAATATAAGACGACTCTAATGTGTCCATTCCTTATATGAAGAGCACCTCACGAGCTGTTCCCCAAAAAAGGTGTTCCCCACCAAATTCCAGCTGGCTTGGAGATTTTGAGAAATTCTGTTCTAGCTTTGAGATTCTAGCAGTTTGAGGAACACCTTTTTCGATATTTTCTTAATTTTTGTAATACGAAGCGAGAATTTTTATTTGAAAATTATTTAAACTTGCTTTCAATTGTCTAATAAACTGTTATATGCAATACATTACATGTAATTTAGCTATATTCAACATTTCAATTTTCTCTAAAGGTGCTCCTTTTTTGTTCGAAGCTGGCTAGAAAAGGAAAAATTGCTCAGCTGGCTTGGAAAAAGGAACACCTTTTTGCAAAATTTTAATGTTCAAAAAACATTATTTTGTTGTTTTTCGTATTAGTAATGCTGTTTAAAGGTGATTTAACAACTTTTTGAAAAATGTGTCGTGGGGTGCCCTTCTTATATGGACTTCTTTTTTATGTATAAATGTCTCAATATCTTACCGTTTTTCCATGGAGATCCATTTTGAAATGTTTGAAGAAATGCAACTCATTCACATCATCGGAATCTGTTATATGGTTGTAAATGTAATTAGTTCGTTTAATTGATATACATGTATGATAAAATAAACAAAATTATGTAAATCCACAGAATTATTAAGTTGGTTTTAAAGTATTCTTAAACGTAGCGTAGTCAATCTTAAGTGCGAATGTGTGTTTTAATGTTCATTTCCCGCTATTTATTATATATCTTTATGTACGTATGTGTTATAATAATTCACATTACGTAACGTCTTAAACTTGTGTATTTTGCTTTGAATATTTATCTATGTGTTAAAAGGAATGCATGATCGACAAAATAACGTAACGTCTTTCGGACGCAAAACGATTTATTGGAAATACTGAGAAATAAAAATATATAAGTATATATGTTAAACCAAATATCATATTTAAATTAAATATCAAATTTACCTTCTTTTCTGTCTTCTTCATCTTCTTCGTCATCTTCTCCTTTTCCAATTGCATCGCTGTATTTGCTTTGGGCTTCATATCCGAAAGCTTTAATGAAAATGAATTCAAAAATAAAGCCGAGGTTCAAAACCAATAAGCAGTATTTTTTAATGAAAGATGGGTTACATTGCCCGTTTTCGCGCCATTCTTGCTATGAAACCAGTGCTAAAAGACCATTGCAATGGACAACGAATTGTTTATTTTTGTTGTGTGTGCTTAGCGTAACCACAGCCTTATGCAATCTCAATGAATAAGGGTGTTATTACATCAAACGAGATATGCTGACGGCGTCAGGCCATTTTCGCTCTTTATCTTATGCAAAACAATTCCTGTTATTTGATATGCTAGCAAAATAGCTCCATCAGCCGCGTTCACGAAATATAAAACCTCGAAAACAATGACAAAAAAATGTTTTGGCGTGAACAGAAGGGAAAAATTTATATGTTTTTATACAAAAGTAGCTTTCGAGCTTTCAATTTTCGAGCGTATATTCTCTTTTTTTGCGTGAACGTGGCCTTAGAAATAAATCCACTTATTTTGTGAGCAACGACATAATCATAATGAATCCTATATTGTCAATTTATTTGGTAATGAACATTAACAATCTAATATTTAGATTTCAATATATATATTTTTTTATAAAATTAAATAAATAAACTTCGATTGTGTTCTTATCTTTAATTGTAAATATGTTTAACCTTACCTACGAACTCTCCTTTATCGTTTACCAAAACTGATGTCGGTGTCTTGTGACACTGTTGTCCCATGGACGCACCCCAGTTGGTAGGCATTCGAATTTCATCTTTGCTCGTTTTGAATGAAAATCCATATCCCGAATATGTAGTGCCAAAATCAATTGCAGCTACTAATAGGAAGGGTTTCTCTTCACTTTCATTTGACATCCTGATTTTGTTATCACTTAGCACTGTTTTCGCCCTTTTTTTCGATTTCCAAAGACAATTTATTTGTTTTAATATTTAGATGTATGCTAAAACCTAGATTAAATTTACATTACGTGAACTCAATTTTCTCTATGTATACCTATCTATATTGTTTAATTTAATCGAAACTCTTATTTGACACGTTTTTTTTTTTCGATTGGAATTGTATTTATTTCTTGTTTAGGTTGTTTACGATATTTTTGTTGTATTTCATAGCTCTGTCTTATGTGTTGTTTTGCCATTTCTAGGCTAATACCAACAAAAATGTGCGTGAGTTTGCTCATACATAATAATACCAGTTCTTTCCAGGTAAGAGGAAGTTA
>LQRL01166804.1:21670-32113 GCA_001703475.1 Hydroides elegans | reverse complement strand
TTTTAAAAAAGAAAACATGTCATTTAGTGACAAAATAGTGATACAGTAAAATAAAATTATTTGTTGAACACGTTGTATGTGTAAGAAACCTGTATCAAAAGATGCAGAATATGAATAAATTTGCAACCCTCATAGTGAATGTATGTATAAACCAGGGGCACTAGCACTGCATGTGTCCCGCTCGATGCTCTCCAGACACGCATGGAGCTATTTTCGGCAACAGCCGAATATCCTCTATTCAAAAATACAATATTACAAATAACTATGAATAATCGTATCTTATTCATCCGGATCACAAGGCATATGGAAGAAGCAATATGTTTTATGTGTCCTAGCTACAGATCTAAATTCACATCTGTGCCCTTTTTTCGCTTTTTATCATTTTATGCACATCACCATCGATTACAAACATTTCGCGCCCTTCACCCATTTCGCGCCAAAAATCCCCCTTTGCGATCTCCTCACGCGGGACCAAAAATTGAGCCATACATGAAATCATGGCGATAACTTAAGGGAGCGTCGATCACCAGGGCTCAACAACTATCGAACGCGGATTTGGTAATAAGCACTCACACTGTAAATTAGGACTAGCGCTAACGTGGTGGCTTTCGTCCCATTATCGCCCAGGGAGACTAACAGCTCCCCGTTTATCGCTCAGCGAGAAAGGATTATTGGCACAATAAGTGCGCGGCGGGCGCTGGGCACAAACCGAAACTGAAGGCTTCCGTGTATTACGGTACTAACTCAATAAACTACTTTTCAATGGATCGCAAGACTCATTATGGGTGGAATTTGACATATTCGAGTATTTATATCAAGCAACATTATTATTATTATACATGCACGGCATTCATTACGCGCTTATTTTGTAAACACTATACACCTAAGCGCTTACAATATATACATTAAACATATGTATACTTTAACTAATATACTAAAATCTATACTTTAACTATGATTTCCATACACTTTAGTGAACATATATGTTTTAAGCTTTTTCTTGAAAACAACTATTGACAGTGATGTTTTAACGCTTTCTGGCAGTTCATTCCACAATTGGGCCCCGGCGTACTGAGACGACCTCTGTCCAAATTGTTTTTATTTTTCGTTCTAATGATTTGAAGAGAGTAACTTGATTCGGATCTAAGGGTCCGCTTAGGATGGTATAGATTCACAATCTCTCGTAGATACTCAAGTTTATTAGAAAACCCCATAAGATTTCGATACATGAAACACCATGTATATTATACATGGAGTCGTTTTTTTCTCGAAAAATCGTCAACTGTTTCAGTACGGATACGCGCTTCCAAATTTTTTTCCTGCGATCCTGCAAAATTTAAATAAATATGTAAACCCAGCGATACTGCGATTTCAGGGTTTACTATATTTTCCTTGAATTTCGCAGAATCGCAGAAAAATTCCACAGGCGCGTGTCCGCACCATTATGCACGAACTCTACAACTAGCTCATACCAGCGCCCCTATCACCACAACCGAAAATGGTTATCACTAAAAGCCCCTGTCTGATTAGCTGTCCCTTTTGCTGATGGCTTAATGGAACAATAAATAGAGTTCGATAGTTTGCTCATTGTTTGACAGCGACATTTACGGGGTGAGTAGGTCATGGAGAGTAGAGAGAGTGGCCAGAGAGTATATATAAGCGTAGGCGAGACAATGGGGCCTTGATTAAAAGAAACTTCATGTGTAACCATGTGTGGATTCTAATAACTATACTAATAATTATATATTAAGTACTGGTCAGTAATACAAGAATATACAATCTATTTTACCAATCGTTTCTTAGACCAATCGTTTCTTAGACCAATGAAATGAAATGAACTAATAAATAGACTTTCTGTTGTATTCCACCAGGCTATATTATCATTATTTATATTTTTTATAGAAACTTCTGTTGCGATCATTTAAAAAGGATCCGATACGGACCTTGAGTCCGTTATTGTATCTATAATGCATATTACACTTTGAAGCCTGGTTCTCACAATTTAGCTATTTAGTGTTAAAACATCGTTATGTTCAAATTCTAAATTGTTTTAAATATAACTAGAACCAGCTGATTTGAATAAGATGATGAACACATGTTGACATATTACAAAATGGTCACACGAACAATAATTAAATATTTTCCAAGGGAAGTACGACAAAAACGCACGCATCCTTTTTGCCATATAATTTCATTTCCCAAAACCAAGTGTATTCATTAGGAAGCATCCATTAAAAGCAAAACATGATAATGAAATGATACTGTACGAATTGAATTAACACAACCAAGAGTCTGTTTTAGAAGAGCCAATTTTATATTTTTCGTTAACAAGAAAACAAACCTTAAAATCCACGATGAAGGTTTCTATTTTCTAATGGAAATTAAGAAGATTCTTTCTCATTTAATTAAGTAATTCAATCTCAAACATGAGTTGTAGTCCTATATGCAAAATATGAGTATTTGCCGTTTTTGTTGGAACAGTTGAATTTAAATTATATAGCGCACTTTTGTTATACAATATAAAGTTTAAAAAAAAACACATGTGCCAGAAACATTGACACCATGTTTCATTAAATGTAAAACGAGGTGCTTTGTAAATGGGCATCACAATATTATTTTTAAATGAAAGAACTCCATAAAAGTCCATTTACATATAGATGAAAAACTATTTTGAATTTTAGTTTCGTAATTGCAATTTACCATAAGTACTCCTGAGTAGAACACAAAATCAAATTTGAGCATTCCAAGAACGATTGTTTTAGTTCAAACATTACTGATATTTCCGGCATATAAGTAGCATAAAGAACAAAACCAAAGACAACCAGCACTTATTTTGTAGAAAAACGGACATCTTTATGTCTTTGAAAACTGCTCTTTCCAATATGATTTTCAAAAAAGTATGAAAATATAAGTATATGAGAATTTAGGACCCGTATTGCCATTTCCGATTGTAAATAAAATATCACTCGGCAATTCATATATTTTTGTCGAAACATTTATATATAATCCGGGTTGTCAAAATTTGTCGTGAAACATACGATAGCCTGTTATTGCATGTATGATTTGTTTTCCTATACCCTTTAGACCATAATTTAGAATACGTACATTCCTAGCGATATTCTCTTTAAAAAACCTAGATTTATTTTGCGACGAAAAAAGTTTATTTATTTGTGTATTTATAGTTTTTATATCTTTAACAAAGCCAAATATGTGTCAAGGTTACATTTTTATATAAGCTACATAAATTTACTACACTTACTATAAGCTACATAAGAATAAACATTACTGTATCAATAATATGTTTTGAACGTTATCGGTATTAAAGCCGCGTTAACTTGAAAACGTAGCGCGAAGCACAGAATAGAATTACTTCTATGTTTTTGTTATACAAGTATGGTTGTAAGTTTGTAGGACATACTTTGTGTTTTGCGCTTGATTCGGGGTTGGTGAACGCACCTTTGTAAGTGAGTTCTTATTTTGAACTTAAAGGGTAAACACATTCTTGCTTAAGGACTAGATATATCTCATTGTTTATGTGCAACTGCTAACAAGACAAGCCGCTTTCCAAACCCCTATTATTTTCTAAGATCGGCACACGCGACAAATCCATAAATTGATATGCCACTCCCCATAAATAATGCAACTCATATGGACAATAAATATTTATCTTTTGCGGTTATCTAAGGTTGCCCCGCTATTCAACCCCCTATATCGTCTTCCAAACCATTGCGCTACTATAACAAGCAGTGACACCGCGATATGAATATTTTAAAAACACACAGATAGTTGGGATTGCTTCTCAACGTCAGAGGGTCCATCAGTCTGTGCAGGGTTAACGCGCTTAAATAGCTTTTATGGGGATGTGGACGAATTTTTCATTTGGTACAGGTTGTTTGCAGGGACATTGAGGAAGGATTTGTATAGTCACATTTTGTGGTGTTTATGGAGGCTACGCGATCGAAAAACTGGAGACTTAATCGTAAAACTGTTGATCGCCCTCTCTTATTTACGAACCGCAACATTGTTCGTTTTCTGTCCTTGATACGATGTATATATCTATTTATATTAGTATACATGTAGATACAATATTAGTTGTAATAATGTATATTGTAAAACGGTTCGAGCAAATCTTAGATATGTAAAATTCAGCTATTTCGAAATATTGAAATATCAAGAATAACAACAACATACCGGGAAGACATATACAATGGCAACAAGATTTGGGCAGTGGTCTTTTTCCTGCTTGTCAACGGTTCCATCTGTGAAAGTCAAAACTCACCTAGCGTACTTAAACGCAACCAACGTTTTTGCGATTACCATAAGGAATAATTTGGGAGCACACCAATTTGCAAATATTCTGCTGCAAGATATCGCCAATTGAGTGCTCCCCGTCTGAGAGAAAAGAAAACTCACAAACATGTCGCTTGTGGAACATAAAAAGGTCGTTTTAGCCTTGGTTTGTAAACATGTAGATATCGAGCTATAATTTTAATATGTCTTTAATCGTTTATCGTTTATCATTTATTCGTATCAACTTTTGAGTTTATTTGTGCTATTCACATCTTGTATTAGTTTCAGTTTCTAAATGAGCAGTGGTTTACACTGTTTCCAGGGCAAAATTAGTTAAAATTACTAAGGTAAGATTTCACAAGATATCGCCAATGGTGTGCTCCCGTATCAGAGACAAGAAAACTCACAAACATGTCGATTTGAGAACATAAAAGTGACGTTTTAGCCTTGGTATGTAAACTCAATAGACATCGAGCTGTCTTTAATTATGACATTGTTTGCCACAATCAATAGTTAAAGGCGCCGCTTGGCTGCTGAAGGAAAAAAAACGTGTTTTGAAGCCTACGGAAACTATTATACATACTGTATGGTGATTTGAAACGTTACAAATAACTATCTACAATATACATGTACATCAATCATTTGTTAAAATATTAGTTATAGAGTTGTTCTGATTCTTGTATTGTGAATTACAATGTTTTATACTTGTATTTTTTTTCTTTTGTTAAAATTATCATTTCAGTATTTTATTTGGTTGGTTTTGTAAAAAGCAAATTGAATATATATTTTTGAACATTGAAATATACGAAATCTAGCTCGCATTTTTAGCAGTTTGCACTTTATCTTCAATGTTCTGAATCCTGATCCTACACACTGTTCATGCATGCGTCAAATGACGTTCAAGAAAGCTAAAACCCGGACATTCGGGTCGAACACCTCCCCGCAAAGCAAGTCCCCGAATTTCATCAAAGCCTCCCCTAATAGGACGAAATTGGTAGCCACTTAGTCGCTCACAGGGTTCCCGCAATAAATTGGCAACTCGCTCCTTCTCTTATGTGAGTCCCTGGCATGTTTTCCAATTGTCAATTCCTTTGACTGTCAATTCTCTATATTTGCCGCAAGACAAATCGCTAAGGGCCTGGCCACATTGGAAGCATTTTCTTGTTTTATACCCCTAACAAACATGTCCTCCAATGTATTCCTAAAGGGAAACCAAAAACAACGAGCGTTTGGGTAACTTTTTGATGTTACCATAAGGAATACATTGGAAAACAGGATTGTTAGTCGAAATAAATAAATAAATAAATAAATAAATAACTTTCAATGTAGCCAGGCCCTAATACCCGCGGTCGGTCCATCTAAGAACTTTCTCATCTCTCATTTCTCTCCCATCTCTCAGTCTCCCTAATTTCTCTCTCATCTGTCCGCGGGGCTCTTCTGATATGGGGCACTTGCAATTACAGGAAGGAAATTGAACAATCCTGGGTCTTCTCAGTTCTGAGATTTTGGCCCCTCAAATGTTTGGATTAATCTTGAAGTATTACCATCCTAAATATGGTTGTTGTTGTTGTTTTTTTTACATAAACGTCATAGCAATGAAATATGAATAGGCCTCCTTGATCATAATTATGTTTAAACAGAGGTTGTTAGTCCGAGGTAGAATTTTATAGCAGACATTTTTATCTTAATCTATATTATTATGTGTTTTTTTTATATTTGATTTTTCTTTTGCTTCTTTGAACAGACAATATCGTTTGCTTGAATCGGGGTAAGCCAAGATTTAAGTCAAAAGATGAACAAATTGATGAAACATCGGTAATCCTTGTTCTATAAGGACTTGCCTCTTAAAGATATGTGACGCACATTGGATTACAAAATAACCACGTCATATGAAGCTCTTTAAGTTGTAACAAAACAAAAAAAAAAAACATTTTAACGATGCCAAGAACATTGTCCATCAAATATTGATATGATACTGGATTGTAAAGGCTAAAATCTTCAGTTTTCTTAGCCGGAGGACCGAGCCTGAATGCGTGTAATATGATCAATTCGCATTATGTATATTTTGATAATCAGGTCGATTCCGTTAGTTTGAAATCAAAATAGAATCAATTTGAGACTTCTATTTTAGTGACATACTTCATTGTATTCTATCATGTTTTGCCCCAATGTTATAGGGTGAGTAAAGGCCCAACTACAGTTCTATGAACAAGAACTGGGCCGAATGGGCTTTTTCAAGATATGAGACTCTAAAATATAAAACGCAGATTTAATGCAAACCCAACTGTATTTCGCATCTGGATGCATGGAAATGTCAGATCATATTTCAAAATTTGACAATAAAGGTCGTTTTAATTAGAGCAACATCAATGATGGAAGGTTAAAATAATGCAAATATGGAAATGTCAATTGTTCAACACACAATGCCATTTGATAATGAAGTCAACTGTCACCAATAATGACAATGAAGAACGGAATATCGCCCTTAATAGGACAAATGAAAGTGTAGTTAATATAAAGGTCTGTTTATGCTGTAAGATTCGCCCAAAAAAACCTGCGAACAGTTCAAAAGAGTGTTTATGCATTTTTGCCGAGTGTTTATGCTGAATGACCTGTCGCGCCAAGTTTATTAAGGTTGATAATGCATAGTTTTCATAGATCAATAGAATTCTACAATCTTGTCAAGAAATGTCCCGTATTTTTGAGGCAAATGTTTGTCAAAAGAAATTCTAGCGCGAACACAAAATCGCACTTAAAACCTGCGAAAATAATCCGAATTATTTACTATGTGTTTAGTACAAATACGGCGACAGATTGTTTGGTCATTGTTTGGATTTTAAGAACCGTTCGCGCCTCGCATAAACACTCGGACTGCCTTGATCGCGCTTCTCATTTTGAGCCATAAAACCAGTAAGTTTCAGCTAAAAATTACATCAAAAATTCATTTTTTTGAGGTTAATTTTGGCGATAGCGACGCTAAATTGAGTATTTGGCACACATTTCACTCGCAGATTCCAAAACATCGTCTTCCAAAACTTAAGGACCATTTTCAAATTTTACTCATTTTGCGAAAATCTTATTTTTGGGCTAGCGCGATAAATTTTATTTGTATGGGCGAATCCGTCAGCATAAACAGACCTTAACAATACCACTTTTTAATATTCTTATATACATGCAAGATTGCAGCATTGGGATATCACATATTTTACATGTTTTTCATCTTTAAGATTAGTTTTCAAGGATGCTTTTTAAAGCTTAAAAACTATTTTTTACATACACGTGTATGCCAAATTGAGATAGAACAATGGTAAGTAAATGATTCAAGTTCGTCATTCGATTAAGGTCGTGAATGATTTGCGTTTTTAAACGAAGCCCGTTTCTTTCTTTCTTTCTTTCTTTCTTTCCAATGTTTCCCTCATGTAAAACTCAAAACGCAAGTTGTGTTTTGGCATGGTAAATGAGTTTTGAGTTCACCTTAAGATATATACATTAGAAAGCATAACAAGGTTGCGTTCAAAACGCGATGTAACCACGGCCTAAATACTTTTGATGGACCCGGGGCACGTTTAGGTCTACTTGTGAGGTTTTACCTCATAATTGTTAATGAAAATGCAATTTAATAACCAAACATAATTACTTTTTTTCTCCGAAAATAGACTAATTGGTCACGACGCATTAACCACCATAAGCAAAAAACATATGCGTTTGTATATTAAAACGATATGATTTAATGATATTTAAAAGAATTTTTATAATCGAAAATAAATCGAATAGCAGTTTTGCTGCTCATGTCTTATATTGAATTATTGCAGTAACTGATCAAAAAGACATACTTATACTATATACATCTTCCACGATATGGTTTTGTGAATCAATTCATTTTATTCTAAGATTGTAAAAAGGCCATTACGAAATATGTTATTGAATATTTCCTGTAAGCAATATTTGTACCTATTTTGATCATGGTATAATCCAGTGTACTAAGTTGTCCCTATCTGTTATACCCAAAACCCCTCGATAAAAATAATATTTCATGTATAATTCATCTCTTGCATGAATAAACATGAGCAACCAGCAGTCAGTCGTCAAAAGGTCCTTCTCGTTAAGCGGTTCGGCCCCAGGAACTTAGTCGTAACTTTACCCTAAATATTCAATGTAAAACGGTAGGAAAATGTTTAGAGTTAAGGTAAAGTATAAGCGGAGAATGGTGGTCCTATTATTTTTTTTATTTGACCAGTTATATGACTTTTTTTGTCTCTGGGCACATCAGAATACTTGTTCAGACGACGTTTGAATAGAATATAAAATCTTAATCTTCTAATGAAATTGTGTATTTGATGGGATATATTAAAATTCTGACAG
Organism: Hydroides elegans; assembly: GCA_001703475.1. Taxonomy (NCBI): domain Eukaryota; kingdom Metazoa; phylum Annelida; class Polychaeta; order Sabellida; family Serpulidae; genus Hydroides; species Hydroides elegans. The sequence goes on along the minus strand of LQRL01166804.1, from coordinate 23,461 downwards.
CCACGACCTGATATATCCAAAACTTGCCAAACTCTTTCCCACCTTGAGCCCGACTTGTGTAATATGTGTTCCTACATCCAGGGTAAGAACGACTTCCGGAAAACTGTTGTACACGACAATGTGCTTTCGACATTGCCCGCCGGGACATCCCTCATGCTTGATTACTAATAATTCACGAAACGATTATAGTTTGGAATGCAACATAATGGGATATAAAGTTTATACGTCGTAAAAACATAGTTAAACACTCACCAACTCCGGACGTGGCATGACAAGAACTATGCAGCAGTAGTATCCAGATGAGAAAGATGGCGTTCATACAGAGGCGACAACGGTGGTATATCCAAGGTTGGTCGCTACCCATCGCGAAAGGAGGTAGCGAATAGCGATTTAGACGAACGAATAAGGGAGCGAATGATTATCGGCAATTCAGAGGTGCGAAAAGTACCTTGTTAATGGCCGTGACCAGAGGGAGCAGATATGAAAATGCTGGCTTGTCACGATCAAATCCATAACAATGTTGAAATATTCTGTGGCAAAATCATGGTTTGTTTATATATCCGAAAATATATTACACTCATGATTATAGGAAACCGACTTCAGGTTTCAAAGCGAAACATACATTAACAATATTTTTATTTCTATCCATGATAAAACATATCAGCATATAAAACACATTTATCCTTGTACCCTAAGCCAGTCAACATTGAACCAGCTACATGTATATCTGAAACCAAATAACATACCAAATTTAATCAACGATATTAAATAAGAAACCCTCTATAACATATGGGAAGACCCAACTTCGAAACATACTTCAATTAAATTACGTCGTTTAGCTGTATCATTATAAACATTAAACTTGTGAAACTTCATAAAAATACATAAGGAAAAAATACAAGGTCAAATAGTGGTTGTTTTGACTGAAACTATGCGACCTATTATTTACTTAGGTTTATTATTATAAAAAAGAGATATTTACTGTCATTATATCCGTTACATATTCCACAGATGAATAATATTTCTAAAGCGTCAAAGTGGCATTCGCATAAATTACAGGCTTTGATCAACCGTCATTCAAAAGAGGGATTCCTTGCAATGATATCTGTTTATATATTTTGGGAAATGCTGCCTCGAAACTTCGTATTTGATTGAAAATAAAACATGTGTTCCGATTATCTGATTTTCGGGGTTATATTGTTTAAATGATTAATTTGTAATCTAGATTTTGTTTTCTTACTTTTGTTTCATCGATTTGATTTACATTCTTACAGCGTTTTAACCAACACGATGTTATGATGACTTGTCTCAGAGAAGGAATCAATGAATGTCTCAATGCCAAGGTTGTTAACTCACAGCTTATAAAATTATTTGTAACAAGCAAGGATATTTATCCTTTTTTTGTGAGAATCATTACTATATTTGTTTAATGCATTTGAACAAAATGTTTTCTCAATACAATAAATTTTAAGTGAATAATAGTATATGCATGTTACCCTTTATTATGAAGCAATTTCCTGGTGCAATATTTCGTTCTAGAACACATTTTCGAAGTACAAATTGCAAGTTTTCTTAATGAAATTTACTGTAACATAAGTGCGTATATAATTACCAAAAAATGATAACATATTTCTTAATTACTTGTACTAAATGGCTGTGTCTGTTTTTCTGATTGATGTGTTTTGATGTCATATAATTTTAAGTTTAATCTTGAATCATATGAACAGCTAGTATATGTGTTTATATTCTATGTATTCGTCTAACACTAATTGTTTCTTGATATGAATGTAT
>LQRL01166804.1:1213-18220 GCA_001703475.1 Hydroides elegans | reverse complement strand
TAGCGAGGACTGGCGATAAGATGCTGTTATTTTTTTACGAAAAACTATAGGAAGAAGGCATTGTATAGCTTATCTTATTTCCGGGTTAACCAGCTTATAGGTTCTCAATTTCATTTGAAACATGGCTAATGCTAACAAAGATGGGTTCAAATGGGGATTATCTTAATTGAAAATGTTAAAAACCGATCAAAATCCCATCATTTTCATGTTTAAACTACCTAGAAATTGGTATGAAATGATAGCAGAAATGCAGCTCAAGCCACCCAGTGCATTTTAGCCCTTTAAATGCTGTCATGTGACGTCACGCGGATTGTAGCTATAGCAACATAAAAATCAAGGAAGCTCTCTATGTCGATACATGGTTGATGATAGATCGGTGTTCAAATATTTAGGTTTTTGATAGTAAAAAGGAAATCAATTATCGTTTTTGCTAATCATAGGAAGAATTCGTGCAAGTCCTGCGTGTCTAACTCCAATTTGAATACAAGTGAATTATAATGAAATATAACTTACGCAAACTCACGTAAATGGTGTTAATTTGTAATATCATCTTCATGGGATGACCTTAATATACCATACAAAGATATGATAAAACATATATTTTTCTTAAAGTGAATAGAGAATTCAATAGAAATCAAATAAGGTTTTTGCAACACAAGCTATAATTGAAAATTGAAAATCGTTATTCAGTTTGTTTTAGATGCAGTAGTTTAAATTAAATTTAGACATGGTGGTTTTTTAATTCCATGCAGTCGATATGAAAGCGAAATGAATATTGATATATTCTCACATAATTAAATCAACATATATCTTCGAAACAGCGATGAAACCACCCACGTGTTCTTTCCGTTATCAAAGTTAGTGTTTGAGAGAAAAACAGGATTTAGAAGAACACATTTTCATAGGAACTCATGCACACTCGGGGCACCACTATATATTATTTAAAAGACAAACGGGGTGGGGGAGGGGGGAGGGGTGGGCAATGAATATTTTGCTATAATAAGGGCTGAACGGGGTTGGGGCGCCATTGTGCAATCCAAGCCTGATACTAAATTCAAATGTGAAAATAAAACCCAATTTGTGTGCTCAGACAAACGATGTCCCAGTTCTCACTAGAATTCAATTTTTTTTTCGCCTTGAAAACAATAGATTAGCAAGGACACAGAGAGACGAATAAAAAGTGTTTTGTGCAGCTAGTTAGTACAGCAAATGCCAGACAGTTCCATAGAGACTCAAGGTGTGGGAGAACTCAAATAGCTTGATAGTTAAAATGTTCTACACAATTTTGTCGTGGCAGTATAAAGAAGTGTGATTTGAAACGTGTGGAAAATGGACATAGTTTGTTTGGTGGTGCGCTCAGGCAAACTGGACATATAAATGTAAATCTATTCATATATATAAGAGTTATTATTTATATATATAAGTCTCCGTTTCGGGAGACGTCTCCGTTTCGGGAGACGTCCTCGACCTGGTTAAAGGAGGAAACGAGAAGAACAATGATGCTACAGTGAAATTGATGTGGTGTCCCATTGTCAACATAAGGCGGATATGTTGAATGTCGCTTTCTGAAGTAAACGGACACAGGGGAAGGGGTTGGAAGAGGTCCAGGACCCATATTCTCAGCTATAACCTTTGCCTTAAACTTACGCTTTTTCCCTCACCCTTTTACATTGATTTATAAGGGTAAGGGTGAGCTTACTTTGAGCTGAGAATATGGGTCCAGGTAGCCACTGGGCTAAATGTCCCAAATCATTAGGTCACCACAATGGTTATCATATGTCAACATTTCGGACCATTGCCGCCAAAAGTTGGAAGCTGAATGGTAAAAACGGAAGGGAAAATGTTACATTATATTCAGACATGGATCCATATCTAAGCCTACCAAAAAGGTGGCAATGCAAGTTTTTAACTTAATGAAAAGTTTTAATATTATGTCTCTTTAATGCGTGAACACGATCTTGATAACGCAATAAAGTTACGCAAATATTTGAAAGGAAAAACAGTGTAAATGCTGACGATGCAAACCAAAGATCATTTCACAAGAACAGTCAACATAAAAAGTCGATTCAGAAATAAAATAAATCCGGGTGTCGGGTGATTCTAAATTGAACTGCCAACACGACTAACGATAATGCAAATATTTGCTGGCACACGTAACAAGCAGCTAGGGTACATCTCTTTTTATGGCGTTTTTTTAGGGGGAGGGGGATGCTTTTTAGGGCTGGACGGGTTTTTCCCTTGCTTTGTCTTAGTGAGAGCAAATTTGAATTGGCGTTTGAAGTCCTTTTTAGCAACGATCGAAAGCAAAGTTTGGATCTGGCAGATGGATATTGATTTGCATGTGCTAAGATGCCCAGGGTGGGATTTGGAAAGCACTTCTAAATAAAAATCTTTAATAATATAAATTCTTTTCTTTACTAAGTTTCAAAACACGCGTACAAATTTGTTTTTTTTTTCTGGAATTTATTCATATGCGAAATTAATCGCAAAACACATCTTAAAAAGTATTGCAAAACGTAAAACAGGACTAAACTGTTCTACTACGCAACTGTAGCTTAACCTGAAAAACCTGTTTATTTTGGTTATGAACACTGGGGCTTGGCTATATGACACCCTAGATTAGCACCGCACTTTTGAAATTAAAAGGATCAGGTTTCAATCATCTGCCTCCAAAATAACCCTGACTCACTATAATAACATAAAAATCAAGGAAGCTCTCTATGTCGATACATGGTTTATGATAGATCGGTTTTTGCTGATAAAAAGGAAATCAATTATCGTTTTTGCTAATCATTGGAAGATGTCGTGCAAGTTGATTCTAATGTACATGTAGCTCAATTTATAAATGTTGAAGTGAATGTAAATAGAATATGCGATGCGATTACTGACACGTACATGTATGGTTATTAATGTATATATAAGATAATCTTTAAAATCAACTTAATTTATTTCTATTTTGGTTATCGTTACAAACATATCCTATCAAAAATTGATTTTCTAAAAATGTCATATTATGTCTTAGACTTACAAGCCTTAATTGAAAATTGAAAATCGTGATTCCGTTTGTGTTGATGCAGTAGTTTGAATTAAATCTAGACATGTTGGCTTTGTAATTTCATGCAGTCGATATGCAAGTGAAATGAATTTAGATATATTCCCACTTAATCAAATTAAGATACATCACCGGAAAACAAACATAAAAAGGAGGAAGCCACCCACTCTCTCTCTCTCTACGTTTCTCTTTTCAAACATGTTGTGTTTCTGTGAACAAAATACGATTACATGCGCAATCACATGGTTTAGAAAGAGGGGCACTCAACGATTTACTTTTTTTTTTATTTGCATCAAAATGTTTATTCTGAAGTTGCAAGCAAGAAACCAAGAAAAGCTATTGCAAGCGAAAAATACAATCTCCTACCAGAATAAAGATGTCAATAAATCAAATGTTTGTAAGGTTATTCTTTCACAGATTCGTTTACAGAGACTAAATTTAGACACATTTGCATTGGTTGATATATTTACAATCCTAGAGTAAAACAATCGTTTCGAAAAAAAATCTTTGTTCTGTTCTGAAAAAGTTGCCAGCAAGGAAGAGCTGCTGCAAGAATAAACATTTACCCGAATAAATCGTTGAGTGCCCTCGTAGAAAGATACATTATATGATGATCTTCAGCGCACCCAGGGACGGATCTTGTTCCGGGGGTGCCACTAAAGATTATTCAAACGCCAAATGGGGGGCGTCCATGTATGTAATGCTATTATAAGCCTATATAAGGATAGAACAGGGGACGCCCACCGCGTGCGCCTTAATGAAGATATGCGCCTAAAATACCCAATACAAATGTAAAAAACAATTTCTGTGCGATGCGCTGGTGAGCTGAGACAAACGTTGTCCTAGTTCTCACTAGAATTCTATTTTTTTTTTCGCATTGAAAACAAAAGATTAACAAGGACACACCAGAGAGACAAATAAATGGTGTTTTGTGCAGCTAGTTAGTATAGCAAATGCCAGACAGTTCCATAGAGACAGAATATACAGGAGCACTCAGAAATCGTGATGGTGAAAACAGCTCAACGCCTATTCTTTTCATACCAACGCTCATGGCAGTAAAATGTGATTTTAAATATTATAAGCACTAAATCATGGTTTTGGCTGCAAATGCGCTCTAGATGATTTTAGTATTATGATGTCGTGTTAAAAAAGGCATTAAAAGGTTTGGTAGGTACGAAATCTCTCAACCTCAAACATGGTTGCATACCTTATTCATAGAGAGAGAAACGTTCTGATGAGTATGCGACGAGTAGAACAATTATTCGTTCATACAGTGTATGTACGATTGTGACGTGTCATTATGTGCTTCGATCATTATGTCCTCCCGATACCCATATGCCAAAACGTCCTCCCCGGCACCATAGTGGGAGGACATAATTGTATAGGTGGGGAGGACATAATGGTCACCGGAATACTTACTGGTAGAGCTGGGGAGGACAGTTTGGCATATAGCTAGCGGGAGGACACAATGGTCGGGCGGACACGATTGCACGCAATATACGATGTACGTCGTATGCCTTACGTCTTTGATACATTTATAATCGGAACTATTTTTATCAACTTATAGCTCTATTGGGTGTCCCTGTCTTCTATTTATCGTCTGCTAAAAGCCTCCATTATTTCATTGTCTGTCATTTCCGTTCGCGAGTGAAACTTGAACTACACGTATAAAAAAATTGAGTATATATAAAGAAAAATATAAAGAATTAGAGGTATCCTGATATACATATGAATGCCTTCGAGTAAGACGATGCTAGCTTACTAAATTGACCTCAATTTGAGAACTTCGATTATCATTGTTCTAAGACGGATCCAAAAAGCATAACCAAGAATGAAAGGGCGTTGGTAATTTTTGAACCTGAGGCTTTTTATCTTTTATTAAAATACTATTAATTTGCTTGAATTAATACAGATAATAAGGTTCTTATTAAGTAAACATACTAGGCAATACTGTTGAATAGCACATTTAATCCTAATGACTTTAGGACCTGTCACCAGTTAACTTTTAAATTCCTACCCTATGTGCGGATTTAGAAGGGTTCAAGTATTGCCGTGCAGAAACGATGCATTTTCAAATTTGAGTGTCATGAAACATCGTACTTAAATGTTTGTTTTGTGCGACAAAAATTGCATATAATCACCTCATTAAGATCCCAATATCACTCAAGGATACAGTTTAGTGATGTTTGCACGTATTAAAGTGGTTAGATCACGCAACCGTAATATGAACCATTGACAAAAAGGATGGACTTGAAAAATGGGACTTTATAAATATGTTAGCTTGTTTGGAGCGCTGCATATTTTGTATTGAAAATGAAGGGCAATCTATTGCACGAAACCACCTAAATAGAATAGACACCATCGTGAAACAAACCATTTCCTTGAAATAGTCCTGTTCATGAATTAGAATTATGGATCAGATTTGTCAATTACTTTTTGTTATATGAATTGGTCTTGTAATAAGTTTCATATGTATTCTTTTCTTATCCAGATGTTTTGAAATCATCTGTACATTTCGGTTCTTACTCAATAAATAACCTTAGGACCATTTCATGTGACAAAAAAATATAAACCAAGAGCAACATTAATTGAGAAATTGAGAAATTAATGGAGAAAACCTAACTAGAGTTAAATAAATAATATACCATTTGTGTTATCTTACTTATAGAAATACCTAAATTATACTTTGTACAAGTACCATTAAACATGGACCCATTTTATTTTAGATTAAATACTCCAATCCCAAAAGTGCCCATGCATGCGTTACAAACACCTACATCGAAAAGGGTGTGATGGATAGAGGGGCTCATGGATTTCAGAATCAGCTTTAGAACCCCCACTATAAGCTTCATCCCCCAAAACATTTATGCTTCCACGATAACAACAAAGCCTTTCATGTCAACTGATCGTCACCAACGACGGGGGGATCCCAGGCCGCGCCAAAAAGAAGTGACAGGAGTACCCAGCGATTTTTGCTAGAAAGTCTTTCTTGCTTGCAATGCTATAGAACAGAACCAATATGAAAATGTTTTATCTGTTGTATTTAGATAGAGATTCGGTCAGTGGAATGGAATCGTAAAACGAAATATATTCTTTTTTGAACGAAATTGGTTTGAAACATACATGTATGAAAATTCTAGTTTAGTTGAACTTTCAGAATATCATGAACTACTACAATGTATATATTCTTGCCGGCAACGTTTTGCTGGCAACGCTTTTCAGTCATTCTTGCTAGCACACAAATAACAATTTTTTACGAATGATATTTCATAACACTAAGCTTCATACGAATTCATGTTGCATCGAAAAAAGTCATATTAACCAAACTTCTATAAATTGTCGTTTGGGTACTCCTGTGCCAAAACGAAGTGAAAAGGAGGGACTGGGAAGGTTAAGGAGATTTCCACAATGGGATGCTCCTCCGTAAACGGGGGTTTGAGTGTGAGTTGTTAGAGCGCAAAGGAAGTTTCGAAACACGAATCGTTTATAATGTGTTGTTACTTTTATGGGTCGTTGACTCGTTACTCAAACTTGTCATGCAAGAAGATCGAATACAGCTCATGGGGAGGGTGCTACTCTATGTATTTCATATATAGTATAGTTTCCAATGCAGATCATATTTGAAGGGCTTAGAGCATAAACATGTTTAGTGCGAAAAACATGTTTTTGAGTTAACGACACAGTCAATATTTGTGATATGTTAACTAACATCCTTATGAGTATCAAGGTCATACGATGAGCATTTATTGACAAATTTGGTGTTTGAGAATCATCAAAATACTGAATTGGACCGTGACATTCAGTGCGAAACATGCACCAACCTGTCTATTGCAATAAACGTGTTATTCGCATTTAGTTTGCCATGTAAAATACCTATATTTTCTTTATACGAAAATCAATTTTTGTATCGTGCATAAATATGTCTTTCGCAATAAACATGTTGAATATTTGTTATGACAATCTGCAACTTTCAAAGCCATTTTTCTCAAAACTATGATTTCTCATTAAACATGTTTATGCTCTAAGCCCTTCATTTCGACCAAGTGACTCGGATTAATTAAAAGAAATTAAATTAAATAGAGGAATTTTATTGAATAAATCAAACCACTATAAACATACCCTAGATTTCATTCTTGAAAAAATAATATATTAGACGAGCAGTTTATACAGTACACGTATCGTGTTAGAGACCTAGAGTTAACTGTGCTCATGTTTTAATTATGCTCATGGTATGTTGAGTGAAGTTAAAAATAGAAGAACAACCACGCGTTTGTCAGTTTATAGCATAGAATAAATATTTAAAAAAACTGAAAAAAACGAGCAGCTGACAAAGTCGCTGTAGCGTTATAAACAGGGGTTTCTTCACCCATGCATACATACAAGGAGTTAATCGCCAATCTAAATGACTTTATAAAGGCCTGGCCATACGGGAAGCTATTCCAAGTTATTTTATCTCAACAAACCTTGGTTTTCAATGAATTCCTTATAAGAACCTCAAAACGTTCTTAACGTTTTAAAAACAAGTCGCGTTGTTGTTTTGTTTTCCATAAGGCCGCGTTCACCCGCTCCTAAAAAAAACTAAAATCACAAATGAAGCGCGTTAAACGTAAAGTCATATTTGTATTTAATATAGTATGTAATCCCTTCTATTCACCGAAAAAGCGCATAAGGAATACTATGGAGAATCTTCTATGGAAGATAGGGTTTTTTAGGGGACAACTATAAAACGCTTCCGATGTGGCCAGGTCTTTAATCGTCAGTCTCAATGACTTTATAAGGCACCACTGATGATTGTGATGATCACTATACCAAAGACCAGCTGTTACTGTTGAATGTCTTCTAACCCAGTTAAAACATCGTGTATTTTTACTCATTTTATTGGAGACGGAAAGGAAACAAAGGCTTTGGAATGGTTAACAATATTAAGAACTACATGATCACAGTCAAACCTGAGTTATCTAAAATTCATGTTAAGGAATATCGCATATAGTATCTCTATCTAGTTGAAACATTTTCAAATGTGTTAACAATACAATATTGCATTTACTCTGCTTTTTTTTATTTAAAGCAATCTTTTTTCTATCCGTTAGCAAATCGCTGCTGAGACAGCATAGCAGTCTTTTTCATGAAGCCGCTCGGTTTTTAAAGATAAACCGTCGTAAAGTTAAAGGTATTATCTACAGATAAACCCCAGAGAACCTTTGTTCTGTACCAGAAGTATGCTAAATACACAGACGCGTGAAATGACACCAACGATAAAAATCAATCATTGGAATAAAAACATAACTCATCCCGAATCAATAGATGAGCAATGATAGAGCTATTCGATGTGATTAGCTTCTGAAAGGTGGTTTCATTGAAGTCAAATACCTAAGATGAATTCTAAGATGTTGACTTGTGTATAGGATAAAGTACGAGGTCAGTCGATTCATTCAAATATGGTACAGTTCCGAGGCGCAACCGAGTAAACTGTAAGATGGTTCAATAAATGGAGTCGATCGAGTACTTTAGCCGACGCAGTTTACTGTCCATTATAGAAAATAATGGATCATGAATGCAAAGGGGCGGTAAACTAAATAAAGTTTAAGATACATGAATGGTCGGTTGCAGATGGCGGTGTTGGCCTTTAAAGTTGTTAATTGAAATGTTTGTCATTGCCTAGCTGAACAGATTTTCAGAGGCCATTAAATTATTTATAACAATGCCACAGATGATGGAGGTTTCTTCGAGTAAAGCTGAGAAAACAGTCCAGCATACATGTTTTGATATCATATTTATAACATGGCCGGTTGCAGTTCACGGTTTTATCCCCAAGCATCGCCTGAGTCATTCTTGAGCGCTGCTTTATTTTCCTTCAAGTTGCAATAAACGTATACTTAAAAATATTTATTGTTAAGCCCATCAATGTCAATAGTTTTTACGAGTAAATGTTTATGAACATAGACCAACTGATTAGTAACACGCATTTCCTTAAATGCACAACACCGGCTTGGTGCTAATACCGCGAACTGCAACCGGCCAATAGTGGTTGTAACAGCATCTTGAAGATTGGGTTATGACATTTTGCTGTTCTTATATTGGAATTGTTCTGCTGAACTTCCCGATAGCAAGGAAATTGAGCTCCATGAGATTGAGAAAGAAAGCTATATAAATAGTGTAAGGCACTCTTTATATGTAATGTCATATCTCCTCCTTTGAGTATTATCTACATGCTGAGCTAAATACCACACCATAAAGAATAAATGAAGCCGTATGACATTTCACATTCATATATGGCAAGACTGTCCTATTTCCATCAGAATCTCGATGTTCGAAGACAGAATGTCATAAAAAAGTAAGGGCCTGGCTTCATGGCAAGCCTTTTCTAACTTTTGCCTTAACAAACCGTGTTTTACTTTTTTCCCCTTACATTGAACTCAAAAACATACCTTCCAATTTTTAAAGCTAAACGAGGTGTGAGTTTCGTATAGGGTATATTTCAAAACACAATTTGCCATTTAAAAAAAACTTATCACCGTTTTCCATATGGCTATGCTCTAAGGATAAGCCCGATGTACAACCCAAACTCCCGATTTCAAAATAAACATAAGAAAATATAAAAATTATACCGATGTTCTAGTGCAAAAGCAATGACCGATAAAACTCGTCAAATGATATGATCACTCTGTCACAAAAAAATGAAACAAAGCGAAATTGTCTGACACTCATTCGTCGTAACATGTGAGTGCGATATGGGCTTGATGTTCAGCGCTGATACTCAGGACTTAAAAGAAAAAAAAATGAAAAAGGATGGAGGTCCCTTGAAGCAGGGCCTCATGCGGCATTGTGATGGATTTTAAGGCCGCGTTCACGCAAAAAAAAAACTCGAAAATGATGCAAAAACTCGTATTTTGCGAGAACAGAAGAGATAAATTGCTATTTTACCTTATACAAAAGTGACTTTCGAGCTTTTGGTGTTCGCGCTTTTATTTTCGGGCTTTTTTCTTTGCATGAACGCGGCTTTAGTGCCTGGGCGCACGGGAAGTTTATTCAATCTTTTCTCCTTACAAGCCGTGTTCTTCGATGTTTTCCTTATGGTGAATCAGAAACACGATTGCGCTTTAAAACGTTACTTGCATCTAAGTAGCCTTTCCATAATGAATATATTAGAAGACAGTTGTAATTTGTTGCGACAAAAAGTAATAACAACTTAGAAATATGGCCAGTCCCTTCGAGTCTTATTTTTTCGGTGATAAAAAATGAAAAAGGTTTTTATTTAAAACTTCCTTCAATTGAACTGTACTTTACAAGAAATCAATAACAGGCAAGTATTTAACAGTTTGTGTATTGCTACAAAGCTAATATTCAATATGTTTGTTTAAACATAGGCATCAGAGATGCAAAGCCCCCAGCCTATGCAAAACATTCTTTATCACGAATAATTGTCGATTAAAAGAAGCAGGTCAGAAGAAATATCTTTCTCACAACGTCTTTCTCTCAACGCCTTTCTCACACCGATTTTTCTCTTTGTCTTTCTCACAACGTCTTTCTCACAACGGCTTATTCACAACGTCTTTTTAACATCTTTCTCCTTATATTGCTCTTACATATTCGTCCACACAACGTAGTCCTCACAACGTCACAATAATTGCGTAATCATTCTCTGCTGTACAAATATCCAAAAATATCTCAAATTTGTTCAGACCCCCGCAATTTCATCATTTTTTGTTGATCAAACTGAAACCTCGACGTTGCACACCAGCAATGTATATTCTGTCACTGTGTGAAGTTTCAGAACCCTAGGACAAAGGCTTCATACCAAAGTGTCGCGGACAAAGTGTTGTATAAATATCCCAAAATATCTCAAATCGGTCTAAGTTCAGACCCACGTTATTTCAACATTTTTTGGTCGATCAAACTGAAACCTCAACGTTGCACATCTACAATATATATTCTTTCACTGTGTGAAGTTTCACAACCCTAGGACAGAGGCTTCATACCAAAGTGTCGCGGACAAAGTGTTGTATAAATATCCCAAAATTTCTCAAAGTCGTCTAAGTTCAGACCCCGGTAATTTCGACAATTTTTGGTCGATCAAACTGAAATCTCGACGTTGCACATCTACAATATATATTCTTTCACTGTGTGAAGTTTCAGAACCCTAGGACAAAGGCTTCATACCAAAGTGTCGCGGACAAAGTGTTGTATAAATAACCCTAAATTTCTCAAATTCGTCTAAGTTTAGACCCCAATAATTTCGACAATTTTTGGTCGATTAAACTGAAACCTCGACGTTGCACATCTACAATATATATTCTTTCACTGTGTCAAGATTCCGAACCCTAGGACAAAGGCTTCATACCAAAGTGTCGCGGACAAAATGTTGTATAAATATCCCAAAATTTCTCAAAGTCGTCTAAGTTCAGACCCCGGTAATTTCGACAATTTTTGGTCGATCAAACTGAAACCTCGACGTTGCACATCTACAATATATATTCTTTCACTGTGTGAAGTTTCAGAACCCTAGGACAAAGGCTTCATACCAAAGTGTCGTGGACAAAATGTTGTATAAATATCCCAAAATTTCTCAAATTCGTCTAAGTTCAGACCCCGGTAATTTCGACAATTTTTGGTCGATCAAACTGAAACCTCGACGTTGCACATTAACAATATATATTCTTTCACTGTGTGAAGTTTCAGAACCCTAGGACAAAGGCTTCATACCAAAATGCCGCGGACAAACTACTGCACCTCAAATGTTAACAGACGGACAGACGGACGGACGGACGGACAGACGGACGGACGGACGGACGGACGGAATGGGGGATAGCAATAGCCCTCAGCCAAATTGGTTGGCTGGGGGCTAAAAATGTGATTGAAATTTATCTCTCAATAGTTAAATTGTCATTAAATGTTCAATGTGAATATGTTTAAATTGACTTTAATGTAAACATTCCATGTTGAAGTTTCACAAATTACATATTTCCCTTAAATTGCTGTAGGGCTATATGTTATACTGGTATATCAGGTTCCTAATGGTTCGCGTTCGTACCTCCATTAAGACGTTACTTCCAATGTTATGATTTATCTTTTAAGTGCATCATCTATGAGTTTCTGTACTGAAATACTTTTTTTTGCATTTTGGTCAGTTTCTATTAGTTGTACATGTCAAAATATTTTTAATTGTTTTAAATTCGTATCTTACACGATGTCTTCAGGGTTCATCACACATATATCTTATGAGAATACATGGATGGCAACATCAACTTCATGTATTCATCCTTTACTATAGAGTCAAATACATAATTTTGTTTGTGGTAGTGGGAGGGTATATTGAAAAAAAAATCAGTTTGAACGGAACCCTTTCACTAAATGTACATCTCTACATCATAATTATGCAAATGTGCGAAAAGTGACACTAGTTTTTAACTCTTTAATTAGACCCTGCTATGGATAGTGTTATGAATTGCCTGTTTGCCTCTTTGCAACAATTTAAAGATCTTGACTGCAATTTGAGATCGGTTTATGAAACATGTTTTTGCAATAGTTGATTCTACATCTATATCTTAAAATTGGCATGATTATGTGGTTAAATGTTTTGGGATAGTAAAATATAGATTTGAATGTTCAATGCTTTTCTGATCTGAACCAATTAAGTAATAATGCATAACATCACATTAATAATTAAGTGTGTCATATTGAATGTCATTGTATCAATGTGGTTGAAATGATGAAATATGGATGGTACCCTACAGAACCACCCAGAGGGTTCTATGGAACAAAAGTATTTTTGAATTCATTAATATTGAAAATGACAGGGACCAGAGCACATTAAAACACTAGAAAAAGGAGAAATTGAATGAGCAACTATTTTGCAATGAATATCACTGGGAAAGATATTTCACCGCCAAATCTAAAACGAATTAGACGTAACGGACACAAGATGAGTTGGCATTGAGGTTTTAGGTTTTGTCCGATAAAGCACATGTATGTTGAGCTTATGAAGCAATTATTAGATAACTTTTGATAATGTTTGCATTTTGAATTTGATTCTGTTGGTCTTTACAAGTTGTAAATAGTGACTACATATGCAGTTGAATTATCTAATTGTTAATAATGTTATATAGTTTATTTACACAACAGGTTTGATAAATTATTCATAAATTTTAATTTATTTGGTACGATTGGGGTTGATGCAATTAATTATCCTGTTATATAGTATGACTTAATTAGGTTGATCAAAGCCTGTTTCGAACTATAAACAACGTTGTTTTTGCAATACATCGTAGAGCTTAAAGGGCCGCAAAGTTTTTTTTATATATGAAAATGGGCCAAATGTTTAGTCTAATAATAAATAGAAAATATTCACTATCAACCGTAACCTTATCTTTACCCTATCTGGGAATCGTGTATACTAGTGATTTATTTCTTTAAATTGCAAACTACTCTGTCTTTACAAGAATGGTAAAGTATACTTACAACAAATTATAACAGAATGATTATTTAATATAATTATCCGAAACGTATTCCTCAATAAATAATATGGTCTCCGAAATATGAATCCAAAAGTGTATGCGTTCTAATCTTATTTCCCAAAGCAAAAGTTCACACCATCAAAACAAAACTTTTGATCTAATAACAAAAATATGTAACGTTATTGAACAACTTCTTACTATTAACTTCAAAGACACAATAACCGAATCTCCCCAAAACTATCCATGTAAGCTAATCTCTGAGCCGTGCCTTTTTCCGCTCCTCAATAGTAGATTTATATATTTTTGAGACCCTATAAAAATATACAGGGCATACAATGTTCCCCTTTTTGAGTATTTAATCATCCGATCAGTGCTCCTAAAATATCATATTTGCTTTAAATGTAGGCTCCAGGCAAATATAATCCTTTATGTTACTCCGTTCTGTTATTCCTTTTTGCCGTACAAATCGTATATCAAAGCATATAACATGTTTATATGTACTGTCCTTCCGCGACTCCTTAAAGGTTTTTTATATTGCGTCGTATTCCTATTAAATGTGCCCCTTTAATGGCTTGAAACTTGGCAGTGCAGTGTTTTAAGTCTCAACCCTCTTTTGTATTTAAACATACAGAGACACGCGACTTTTAATTGCGCGCAAAATTCTCAAAGTTCACACACTAAAATTGAATGGCATACACACTAGTTTTTGCTTCGGATACAAATCTCTGTTCATATCACGATTTCTTTCAAATTGAATTAAGAACAAACATAAAAGTTGTCTTTTCACGACACAATATACATCTGCCTCAATTTTATACAATTGAGAAAAAATCAGCTGCTACCATTCCACAGTTCATCCCTTTTAATTTTTCATTTTCCATGTTCACACCTTTTTGTAAAGAGCAAAATGAATGATATTCAATATTCAGCAGAACGCCTGTGCTTTTCGTCCTCTATGCACAGGTTTGGCCCAGGGAGATAACTCAGCTATGCAATTTACTGAGCTGTAGTTTTGAGCGCGGGCGCTGCAAACGAAGGGGGTGGGAGAGAGGTCTGCAAATATGAAAATGGAAGGGGTGGGTGGGGTGCAAGAACATGTTTAATTGAATTAATGCAATTTTGAATGCACGAAATCGAAAACAGAATAATGATATACATCTTAAGATTTTTTTAGACAATGTTATCCACTTATGTATAGAAGTTTATAGATTGTATTGTTTATTTCGCATATTATTCTTTGCTTTTTTTAGCTGTAAAAAGTTATGTATAGGGCGTCACGACTAAAGTTAATTGAATACTCTCATCGTAACAATAAGTTTCATAAACTTAACATAATTTCGCACGAAACTCCTTCAATGACGTTACGAAGCGAGTACAAGACGAGCGAAAATACTTCTCCTTCTTTTTTTTGCCCGCGCCAAATTTTATAGCACCTTATAGGGCAATGCGCTCCAAATAGTTTGAGGGCACACTTCGCTATAAATAACGCAGCAAAAACTTAGCTAAAACATGGAGCTTCGGTTGTTAGGCTAAAGGGCCAAACGTTTGAAGAAAAGCCTTGGTTTTGTTTCCTGAAATGTTTTCTTCGATTGTTGTAAGGGAGAAGGTATATATGGTTTCTATGATGCCACATGTGTTTTATGCTGATTGATGTTTTGTGAATCATTGTAAGTTTTGATTAATAAGACCCAGTTAACTTAACCACCAACAATTCCTGTTACGAAAATCTTGGCAAGTTGGATTGTATACATAGACATTCAACTGATTCGTCAGGGTCACTCATTTTGAATCAGATGTATATATGTTGGCGTCAATCTGTAAAATAAGCGTATGTTGACATTTTTTCAGGTAATCTCAACATACGATGGTTCACTCAGCAAATAAATTTCCAAAAATTGTCAACATACGTTAAACTTTAGCTAGACGAATTAAATATTTAAAGTTGTGATTTTCTAGGAAATAATTATTGCGACAAAATTATTGCCCCAAAAATGTGCGACATATCATGACCTACTGTATGTTGAATATAATAAAACAAATATAATGGGATAAAAACATTTCGTGTGGGCTCTTTTCTTTACCAAATCATTAGGCAATGCAAACAGTTTATTTTCAAACTGTCGCAATTCAGTCTTTGTATTTTCAAAAGCTACCTCCCTTTTCCCGATTGTCATTATATGAATTCATTATATCGAATACACTGAATCAACTTTCACAAAATATTGCCACACACACGAAAATTTCAATTAAATCGACCGTTGCTGTGTTTACCCCTTTTTCAAATTATGCCTTATTCAAACAAATTGAAAACACCAGTTGTGTGTTGCTTTATAACGCATTATTGCATTTGACAGCTAGGATGACGTTTGAAATGCTATATTTTTACCAGAACATGAATGTAGGACCGAAACCCTAAAAATGTGTGTATGTGAAGTTATCATGAATTCGTTTGTAGTTTTAAATTTTAGCTACTTTAGTTAACACATGGTCGAAGATGCGTGTCAGGATTCTGTTAAAATTTAAAAGAAAAAAAAAACAACAATTTTTTTTATTGTTTTTGAAGTCATGGGAAATACCTCGGTTTGAAAAAAACTCGGATTAGGAATCCAAGCGTTTGCTTGGGTTCTATTTAAATTTGAATGATCCTTGTAAATTGCATGATCGATAAGTTATTTTGCATACTTAAATATGATATTCAAACCTTCGAAAAATGATTTAAATGTTACCTTTGCAAATATGTCATTATAAATTGAAAGCAGAATAATGGTACAACATTTTATGAAGCACAATGTCATGCAAGTATATATTCCTTAATTGGAAGGAAAGGTCAAAAATAGTTTCAATGCAAAATATGTAGATATATATAAAAAGGAGGATGGAATTTAATCAATTGATATGCCCAATTAACAAAACAATTCGACTTAAATGCGAGTTTTATTTCAGGGGGTTAATGATAACCTTACAACATCATTTTATGACGATGACGAAATCTGATGCAGCATGAAACCTGGATAGCCTTTATTAATTGAACATTTTAAAGGTTGAATGCATGAATTGTATTTTTAATTGTAAAATTTGAAACGCTTCACGTGGCTCCAAATCTATGTCATATATAACACACCCTAAATCTCCATTACAAATAGAATTAAGTTGGTGAAATGCAATTACGAATCAAAATATGCTAGACAATTTTCAAAATATTTGGGACCGTTGTTCTCAAAGCAGCCAATATCAATATAGGATGCTAACCTTTCTACTGAACGTTAACTACCAATAATTTCTCACAGTATGTAGTTACGCTGCAGCAACGTAAAACGTAACATAACGTTTTATATTTAACACTTAAATATCATATGCTGGTATTTAACGCGGTTTCTAGTATTTATTTTTATACCTAGAATCTTCCATAACAAATGGACAGATATACAGTTGCATCGATTTCCGAGATCATCGATTTAACCGATACGATAATAGTAGGGTAAGAATGGTGAATTTCACACG
>LQRL01166790.1:1051-14862 GCA_001703475.1 Hydroides elegans | reverse complement strand
ATTCGCACCACATAACAGCAAAACCTTGAGGATGTCATAAAATCCACAGTCCAAAGCTTCATCAGCCGCAGTTTCTGGAGCGAGTCCATCGCAAACACTTCTGAGAATGTTAATATCACAGCAATGGTAGATCAGTAGTCGCAACACTTGAAAGTGTTTCATGGATACGCAGTAGAATATCGCTGGTAGATAATGTTGACGGGAGTAACTGCTAACTTCAATTCTGTAACAGTCTACACCAAACCCCATTTTGATCAATAACTGACACACATGATAAACAATCTCTCTCTTGTTCCATAGGTACATTGCCTTAGAAATAATACACATATGCTTTTTATCTTTTAAATAACAAGATGCTATCAACAAAGGCAACGGCTTGCATGACCTGGACCTGGGGATGTCTTTAAAATCGATAACCAAACGCGTGTTTTGTTTCAATATGTAATGCGTTAACCAAACGTTTTCGAAAAAAAGCGTATCAGTATTGTCAGGAAATTGGTCTATATCCTTTCTGTAGAAACTGCACATAACGTGAATTATATAATACGCTTTGTATTTTATGGCTAATATTAACAGTCCATCAAGCAGACTATTTCTATTTTGCATTGAGATTGACTTCCTACTTAAACTGAGGACATGGTTGTCGAGCATATATCTAAAAACAGTCGAATCCTTATGCTTGATCGCTATTTCCATACAATGGCGCAATCCATGGACACATCGTTCCATTCCCCATTTCTTATGTTTCACCATCTTGCTCACAGAAACAACCTTTTTCCAAAGCAAGGGTTTAGCCTTATGTTCGGCTGTGACATAATCAAACACTAATGCCTGAAGACATCTGAATACGAATTGAATGAAATCGGTTTTTATTGAACCATATGTTTGAGATCCATCACTATCGGAAGAGTCATAATAATGCATGCGGTTATAACATATTGTTGCCTTATTAACAAGTGTTTCTGCAGCTATTTCATCTACGTGAGGATGGCATAATATAGCATGAAACAATTCTTCACCTATATAACTGTAAGAAGTCGTATGGCTGGCAACTAAGTCAATCATGTCCACGTTCTTCGTTAAACAAGCAAGGAGTATAAAATTAACAGCCTTTACTTGGCCAACACTTCCAGTTTCTTCATCCCCAAACTTTTCATTTGAATTATTAACACTTTCTTCTTGCTCATCTTCTTCAGCTGTAAGATAAGATTCACTTTCGTTATCACTTTCGTAATTTGACTCGATTTCGTCACTATCGCTACTACTAGATGAACATGAGATGCCACACGAAACCAGCTTATGAGGTTGTACACACAAGCCATGCGATGAATTAAATGGAATTGTGAGATACTTTTTGAACGTACTTGAATATAATTCGTTGTCTAAAATGCCATTATTAATTTGCTTTTCGAAATATGTTATCACTTTCAGGTGAATTTCGCAGGGTAATGTCAGGCCGGTGGATTGTAATAGAAAACGCAACGACACGATATCACCAGCTAGCACATAACAGAAAACCAAATACATAAACAGATCTAAATTGCTGTCATGCGCAAGGCTGTCAATCGATATATCCGCTTTCTCTTCCAGTGTTGCTTTCGCAGGTTTTGTAGCATTCTGTTTTCCGGCTCGATCCTCTGTTGATTTAAACATAATCATCTTGGCATATCCATCGTGTTTGTCTTTGAATATATCACGTGATATATGACAATCGTCTTCATCGTCAAAGTAATGATAATCGTATTTATAAACTATCTGGCGGAAGCGTCTCCTGTGAAACAAAAAAGAAGACTTTAAAAATTACAAGTACATGCTTCGAAATATATTGATTTTGTATGTATTGTTAATCAATTTTCCAGTGGTATGCGTATGTTTTTGTGCTTTTTGTGCGTTTGTTTTTAATATAGCAATAAAATTAAGCTGATTTTTTAAGTATCTGAATTTTCGATATTGAAATATAACTAAATTAGTTCTGAACACGCATGGCCTACTTTTCTTAAATCAGCTATGTAAATCGTCACATGCACTGTATACTGTATGCACAAACTAAAAACATTTTAATCAAACAAAGCATATAAAAAACAACAAGACAAGTTTATTACAAAACCCTAAGAAAAAAATCCGTAAGATATTGTGTAGGCATAAAATTGAGACTATTCCCGGTGTTGCATGGAAACATACCTCAGTGTAATTTACCTCGGTTCCCTATTTTTTATTTATTAGGGACTACTTTTCTTATCGATGTATGTAACAAATGTTTCTACGGTCAGCATTCGAGATGCTTTTCGAGAATATATTTGAACAGTGAATTAGGGGACGAGTACATATAATTCTATTTGGGATTGCTTATTGATGAGCAACGCGCTATGAATACAATGTTACATTCTAAATATCAATTATATAATTTGAGCTATTGTTAGGGATGATTTGTTTATAAATAATTTTGCTTTTAAATAGATATGCATTTCTTTTTTTTTACCGAAAAATATTAGTTTCAAAATATATTAATTTATATATTTCAGACCTTTCGCATCGTTTGGTTATTTCTAATGTGAAAATCTCGGTCTTTGTTGATTTATTTTAGACATGGAATTATCGGTGATACTTTTGATATAAAATAACACGTATAATGCTATAAGACATACACAATATAATACATGTATAAAGTGTATAATTGGTGATTGATTATATGCTCTATACATAATATAGAGGCGTTTCTCAATTAATGGACACTTCCACTTTGTCTCGAATAATGGACACTTGTATTAATTCATGATATTCAACCATGTGACTATATTCAGGGACAGTGTTTTAATCGGTAAAACTTTTTTTCTTCATATTGGTTCCCCTATTATAAACTATTTAAAGATAGACTCGATCTATAGTCAATACTAGACCAGATAAATAACTATTTGCGTGTGTTGTGTTTATTTAGTCTATACTCTATAGACCCTTAGGCATTCCATTATTTACAATTTTGTTTTTCATTTTTTTATTCAATAAAAAAACTATCTTTAGATAAATACACAATATGTATGAAAAGAACGGTTTCAAAAAGTCCAAACATAAAGATTAAGGATTGATATTGTTAGTATTTCCTAAAAATACTTTAAAATGATAGTTTACGTTTGGATAAATGGACAAACAAGGCATGCCTATGATGATAATTTCAAATATAACATAGCTATTTATGTATAATGGTATTCTAAATGTTTGTTGTACGTAAAAGGTACATATTATCATATGTATTACAATAAATGGCTTTCGAATAAAAGTTTATTAAAGTATCAGAGCAAAATAAAAAAATGTCATCTCCGTTATTAACAACTACTTAAAACATCAAAATATATGTCCTAGAGCCCTGTTTAATAGCATTACGACAAGTGTCCGTTTATTGAAACAAGACCGTCCAAGGACAGTGTGCCACAACTTGCCATGTACCCGTCACAGATTTGTGAAAAGGAGAAGACCTAGGGAGTTTTAATGCTTATGAAAACGACAAGTGTATGATGATATGACCACACACAAGGAATAATAGTTGCAGAGGCCTGCTCACAATTTGTAAAGCAAATATCTAGTGTTGAATTCCCTCGTGTCGTAAATGCAGTGCTTAGCATTCGCAATTGTGGGAAAAAAGATTCCATAAATAAAATGAAGTCTTTGTTCTGAGCACGAGACACATCCAAATTGAAATCGCCAATCATAACAAGCTTGTCAGTTTTTCGAGTTCGGATCTTCAAATTTTCTAGGAAGGCTTTTAACTCTTCCAAACTACACGACGGAGCTTTGTACAAATTGACAATAGTGTACCCGATGTGAGTGCGTTTATCAACAACATCAGCTGTAAGGCATTCGAACTGGTTTGTTGAAAACTTATCAACATTGCGAACACTATGGCGAGATTTAACAAACGTAGCCAACCCATGGGGAGGTCTTGAGCCATAAGATCGCTGATCATTTCGCAACATTGGAAGATAACCTTTCAAAGCATATTCAAGGTTCGCAACGCTGTGAGATAATCGTGTTTCTGACAGACAAATGACATCTGCACTTGTAAAGGTTTCGTCATTTTGGAGTTGAGGTTGATGCAGCGGTAAGCTTTGAATATTCTGAGAGGATATGATAAAAGTATTTTCGTAAGAAGAAACAGGTCTGTAAGACAATTCAATACATGCGTCCTTTCTAAGACGTTCCATTTCCCTTATGACTGCACCATCAACTCTGATTTTGCTAGTTAAGCCGCTCAGCAAATGTAACCCTTGAAGCTTTGTTACTCGACTAAACGCGACATAGTGCTGATGAGATCGAGATCCAATCGACATATCAACAACAATAGATTCTTTTGTTTGTCCTTGTGCCTTGTGTATAGTCTTAGCAGAAGAGGCTTTAAGTGGAAACTGCTGCCGAACGATTGCTTTTCTACGAAACATGAAAGTTCTACGAATACACCAAATCGGGGTCCAAGTTTTTGATACAGTTGGGTATCTTTTGAAATAGTGTGAATATTCTTTTCTTGTGTTTCTTCCAATAGCTACGTCGGGAAATTCAACCCATAAACAACTTGGGACAGATTTGTGTTCTTCCATGTAATGAATCTTTCGAAGTATACAAGGAGTTCCATTACATATGCCATCTAAGACTGAAACGTTGTGCGTCGTATCGTATTGTAGTCCTACAGCTACACTCAACATTTCGCTTAAGTTCCCGGTATCATTTGTCTTCCTTCCTTTGATCTGAGTAATTATCTTCTGCTTTACGTCGTCTGAGTCTTCGCCCAAAACAGTATCATGACATTTAATCTCAGTTTTTTCCGCAACGGAAGCCTCAAACATTTTTACATTGTGGGCATCGACTGACATATTGCATGGGAATAGATGCAATTCGTTTTTGATCATCTGGTATTTTTGTTCATCAATTTTAACGGTTTCAGCCTCTAAAGCTTCCAAGTCGGCTTTTGTATGATTTCCCTCTCTGATTCGGTTGAGCATTTCTGCAAATGAAACGTCATCTTTTTGGCGCATGATCTCCGTCAATTCAAACATTTTAAAGTGTGTTTTCCACAAATTCGTTGCTAACGCGGTGTAATCGCAAGATGTATTTGCAAATATCCAGCCATCGCCCACCGGCCTCAACTGGAAAAGATCACCCACCAAGATGATGTGAACTCCACCAAAGTGTTCTTTGTTGCCTTTTATTTCTTGTAGTCGAAGGTACAAAAAGTTCAACATTTCATTGCCTACCATAGACACCTCGTCAATGATCAGGACGGTTAAATCTCTGAACTTGGCTTGTAGTGTATTCCGTTTGTCATCAGAAAGCTGCTTGTAGGTTAGTTTCTTGTTTGGCTCAATACTAAATGCACTATGCAATGTAGACCCTTGAATATTATACGCAGCAAGGCCTGTATAGGCACAAAGTAATATTCGAGGATCCTCTGGATTCTGCCCTAATTCTGAGCACAATAGTCGGTGGAGTGTTTGATATAAAGTCCGGATAAGCAAGGATTTGCCAACGCCGGCCCCTCCAGTAATGAAAAGACAAAGTTGTTTTTCCGGCTCAAAGCTAAGGGAATTGATAATATGTGTAAAAATTTGTCTTTGTTTAGAGTTTAACTTTGACAATAACTCGAAATATTTTTTTTTTGGGTAATATGTTTTGGATCATCTCAATACTGTCATTTGCAATATGAGTTGCAATACCAAGGTCTGCTCCCAAATCATGATATGACTGCTCATAGGTCTCAGGTGAGTAAAATGCATACTTGGTTGACGGAGATGGTTTGCCTCATTACTCTCAATGTTCGGAGAAATTTCATCAAAATTATCTTGTTGGAGTAAATTGGTCGCTTTTTCCACATTATCTAGTAGCTCGTTGCTTGCGTCATACTCACGTTTTGTCAACTCGATAGCATTGAATGAAGCCTTAAAACTACTTTCGTATGAGTTATGGCCATTGAGAAGATATTTTTCCTCATGTCTCCATGGATGGAACAACATAAGCTGCTCTCGAAAGTAATTCTCTGGGTCTACACTCTGATCATATTTCACATATCTTATGATTTTCGGTTGTACACGAAGAACAATTTTAGAATTTCCATTCACAACTGAATATCGCACTGCCTCAGTGTTTGGATTTTTCGACGCATTGCTAATTATACCATTGTCTTGTTCATTTTCGTCAGACGTATGTGTGCTGCACATATCGTTTGTTTGCTTGCAGTCGTCCGTTGCTATTGTTGATACAGAGACCACTTTTGCGACGAAGTCGGCAAGACAGTAGTTTTCAAGAGCATCAGGCCTCCTAGAATAACGTTTGACTATATTGTCTGCTTCTATGTCAGTTGATTCATCAGGCAAATTTTCCAATTCCCTTTGACTCTTTAAAAGAAATGTTCTTTCATTTTGCGGAGATGTAGGAAGAAACTCACAACTTCTACTTTTCAATGACATATTCAGTTGTAAAACTAGATACGCTGCTTCTTGGGCACTCACTTCCACTGCATTAAGGAACTTATTCCCGATATGCCGGACAGATTCCTTTAACGTCTTGTTTCCTTTTCGTGCCTCTTTACAGGCTTCGGCCATTAGAGAGCTCATTCCTTTAGAACTTTTATTTATGTATGTCACTATGTACATAGCACACGCGTAGGCGTCCAGGACGAATTGCACATCATGGTTCGCTTTCCACACATTCAACATGTCTTTGATGTAAGGATTGATCCTGTTTTCTATAGGCTTCCGTTTGAGAAAAATCTTCTCGGATTTTATGCTTGTTTGGACTGCTTTCATGTATTGTTCTTCACTTAAACCGGTTTCAGACAAAAATTCATCAAATGTGATGTCTTGCTCTAGGTTCCTGAGGTAGCTTTGTACAATGCCGAGATAATATTGTCAATGTACTTCATGACATCCGCATCATTTGTCTCTCCATACTTTGGAGCGTCTTTTATCCAAGCTAACATATGGATGTGTGGCGATCCTCTTTGCTGAAATTCTACACGATAAAAGAAGTCACGAAGTTTACCGAGCGGACAATGCCTATTCTTCAAAATAGTTTGAATAAATTGATTGACTCTATTATCGAAATGTCTCACACATGTGACAGGGTCCGACTGCACAAGTCGTGACCTGGTTTGCCAAGAAATAATGTTGTTTTTTAAGGCTTCTGTATAATCTTGATTGTCCACTAATTTTCCAAGGGTCAGAATAAGATCAGTCCAGTTTAAATCGTTTGCACTAAAGGAGATAAACAGGGTCGGGATACCCAGTTGCCTAATCATAGCAAAAACTTCTTTCTTTTGATTTTGCCAATACTGTGGAGAGTTCCGTATTGTTCTGAAAATTCGATAGCCTTCATCCAGTCTGACGAGACTTTCGCCCATGTTGTCTTGTAATATATAACCAGCTGTGAACTGTTTGCCTTTTGTTTTACATCGACGAACTGCGAGTTGAGCTTTGCTACATACTTGTTCCGTCTGAAGTTTTTTCATTTTGTAGAATCGATTCGGAACATTCAGAGCTACTCTTCTATCGACACTTCGCAGTTCCCATTTACAAATATCACTGTAATAGACAGGCGTATTCCGATCAGAATCGCTTATTCGCTTTTGTCCGCAGAAAATGGTCGGGCGCAAGAGACAGCACTTCGTTTCTATCGATTGACCGTTTATCAAGAAGAGTCATAATAGGGATATTTTCACCATCCTCTGTTTCACTAAAGGAATCAGAGTCATCACTTTTTTCTTGATGTACACTTGTTGATACCGTCTCCTCATCAGATTTGGGAGCATTCCAGTTTTCATCAATAGATAAATTTGCCTCTTTATACAGTTCACTTGAATCCATGAGCCATCGCAGGGCAGTCATCACAGCAGCAGGTCTTATGTTCTCTGTTTCAACTGCATGTTAGAATTCTTTCATTCTCTTTAGTTTAACTGGAATCGTTTCAGAATCATTCCGCATTCTCGGTAATGCACGAATAGTTGGTTCAATATTTGCAGGAACGTTTACAACAGATCCCTTTAAAGAGAATTGTCCACCGCTATTCAAGGCTCTTATCTGCATAAAAGGAATTCTCAAAGATATAAGACGTTCTTCCAGGTTACTAAGGTTCAATTCGGGTGGTTTGTTCGGAAATTGCATTCCATTGATAACAGATAGCTTAGGAACCTTTCCGTTCTTAATATTGCAAATGCATGTGTTACATATCCACTCGATATCATCTACTGACGAATAGCCCGAGAGAGACTGCTTGAGTAACTTAGTATCTACTGAAGCCGAGTTTTATTGACTTGAAACGGGTTTGACTGACTGTTTAAACCAAGGTTGTTGACAACAAGAGCACACATAGGAGCAGGAACCCGAGATAGCTTTTTCAAAGTTGCTGACTGTGTCTGCAAATGTTTCACCAGTTTTCCGTTTTTTAACTTGTTCATATTCCCTTTCTTGGTATTTTTTACGCTTTCGAAGGCATTTCATTGTTTTTGCAGATTGTTTATTGTGTTTAACTTTGCCTTCATTGCTACTGAGCAATTTATTCATACCAATTTTAGCCATTTCTTTATTACGTAATTTATCTTTGAATGAACTACGTAGGTGCTTCATGCCTTCTGCAGCAGTTTTTCTATTTCTACTTTGGCCTTCTGGCGTATTTCGTTTTTTTTCATCCGCGTTGCTACTGATTCTCGATCCATACTTCGCCCTTCAGACGTACTGCGTTTTCGTTTCATCCCTTTGGTTGCAATCAAGCGATTTTTTCTTTGACCTTCAGAGGTACTTCGTATTTTTCTCATCTGAATTAATGCTGAATCTCGATTTTTAATTCTTCCTTCAAATGAGCTTCGAGTTTCACGAGACTGCTTTCTGTTCTTTTCCCTTCCTTCTGGTGTGCTTCATAATTTAGTAATTCTTTGTTCATTTTTGAGTTTTTCTTTTCTTTTGTACAAATCACATTTTCGAATTTCTCGCATGTAGTTTTTCCTATATTTTCTTCTCTTAATTTTTGCATCATTTAACTCGGCGTCTGTTTTGCGTTTTCTTTGCCGATTAGCTTTATCACGCACGCATTGATCAGCAAAATATGTATTCAAAGCCTTTACGACTTCAATTTTTACGACGGGTTTATTCTTACGGAGTTTATCATCCGTTACTTGCTTTGTTGCTGAGTCCGACGTAAATGGAATTTGATTGTCCTGATTGGTGTCATGATTTAGGTCATTCAAGCTTATTGAAGAAACTGTTTTTGTTTCTTTCAAAATTCTGACTGGAACAAGCTCAAACTGTTCCGAAGCAGAGAGTCGTAGAGATTGTGTGAACAGTTCCTTTACGAATTGTTTTGTTTGGCAAATGTTTTGGCAGATAACCAAAACAGCATTTCCAGTAGG
Organism: Hydroides elegans; assembly: GCA_001703475.1. NCBI lineage: Eukaryota > Metazoa > Annelida > Polychaeta > Sabellida > Serpulidae > Hydroides > Hydroides elegans. The sequence continues at coordinate 5,480 of LQRL01166790.1, read as the reverse complement.
ATGCTGAAATCCATCTTGGTCTCTAGAATGAGGATCAAAGACATAAAATGTCGATTCACGTTTCGCCAAGGCAATGGTTATTCCACCACAGAGAAAGAGGCACGAGTTAAAATTATGGAAAGTTTGCTCCAAAGAATTATTGAGGCTGGTCATTATACTTTCTTCAGCTGTTGAAGAGATTCCTAATGTACCAACTTTTACTTCATTTTCTGACTGAAGGCACGTAAAAGTATTGTTTTCAAGTGATAAACACTTTGGTAATTCACTGGCTAAAAGCATTTGTGGAGCCATTCCTTTATCAATACAATGTGTGATAAATCTTTCATTTCCACTAATAACACACGAATCGACATCATTCGCACTCCATAACTGCGGAGGTTTTTCAGTCATGCAAACCAAAGAATATAGTGAGATAAACGTGCATTGTATACCTGGATACTCAAAAAGGCGGTTGCCTTGATGTAAATTTCCAGAAATAACTGTTCTTGTTTGAATATCCATGTTTCCATTTGTATGTGTTTGCACATCTTCATGTTCGAGTTCATTTTGCTCGATTTTCTTTTGTTCCCTTCGCTTTGCAGCTCTAGCTTTTGGTCCTTTACGTGGCATTTTAGCGCGTTTCACAACCTATGTTATAATTTAATATCACCTTAAAAGGTCACTGGTATTTCTAAGAACAGTGTTCTTAATGGTTTGTTTAAGCTCGTTGTTAGGGTTTTGTTCGTTAGTTGCTGTTGTTGTTAAGGTTTTGTCACGCCTTTAGGTTCACTTATTACTCCCACAAGACGTGACGCGCATGTGGGAGGCTGCAGTTCTCCAAAAGAGTTCGTACAATCATCCACAAGAACTGCAGTGTGGGATCACCTCGTGTTCGGACGATAAAACCGAGGTCCAGCTTTATCGAACACCCCCTTTTCGAAAGCCTTTATGTACCAAACGAGGCTTTCAAGTCGGGTCGGACTTGTTTTTTTTTCAAATAAGGTTATTGAAACAGAGCGTTGACAGTGACTGCGATAAAGGTGTAAAGGATTGCCAACAATAGGCGTGCAAGTGGTTGAATCACGTCTGTCTATGTAAAGCGTCTCTAAACCGAACCAAGGTAGTGTTATTCTTGCCTTCAATTACTCACTGTACCCTGCACATTCGTTCATATATTCGGTCTGTTAATATCACAACTGCGCCTTGTCGAGCGTCCGCTGAAAGTTCACATTAAGGTAATATCTGCAGTCAATGAATCCAATTGATGGATCACAAAGATGGGTCAAAAGTTATGCAAATTATCAAGTGTTTCCTTCAACAAGGTAATATTCAATAAGCGCTATATCACACCATGTACACGAGGAGCACGAAGTATCCTTAAAAGGACTGCAATCTCTTCAGTTGGGAAGAAATTTCTTCTACACCTCAGTTGATTTCAAATGACACAGTGTTTGGTAAATAGGCGAATATCATCAATTATTTCGTAGCTTTATGCTGAATCTGAAAAGAAAGAAAAAGTTATTATAATGCTATTCAATAAACAGAAGTGCTTTTCCCTATCTGTGCCTAGTTCGAATCCCTTTTTTAAACACATTTATAACATTAGTATTACAACAATTAAAGTTAAAAGCGCTAAAAGGGACACGGGATGGGCACACTTTTATTGAGTATTCCATTATGGTACTATAGTTTTGCATGTCCGCAGATTAAGACCCATATCAAAAACATTAAAGGGACCCTTTCCCACCCCATTGCAAACATACAAAAGCATTGAACCTGGAAAGGGGAATAGAAAGGGACAAAAAAAAAAAAGAAATATATATCAGAATCAAACAGTGCACAGATAGGAAAAATGCAAGAAAAACAAATCTTGACAACTGCTGGTTGCAAATCCATCCGGAAGTGGTGACACATCATTGCTCTGCAACAAAGAATAACCAATATTAATTTTATATTTAGGTGAATAGTTTAAGAGAGTATTCTTTGCATTTATTCACAATTCCGGCTCATAAATTCTATATTTTATACTTTATATACTTATATATTTAATTCTATACTTTATAGTCATTATACAAAAGTAATCATTTCATTTCAGTTTCATACATAATTTTATCTGAAAGCAAATGTTTGCTATTTTAAGAATCCATACGTTACAAGGCGTTGTCTATATAATCCATGGTCGATAGCTCTTAGATAGAAAGATCTCACATTGCCTGGGAACTAACCGCGCTTTCTTTGTGAGCAATGTTCTGAAAAGAAAAATAAGTAGATTAAAATACATAGATTAGAATCACTCTTTATATACTTTATACATAAGTAGATTAAAATACATAGATTAGAATCACTCTTTATCTACTTTATACATTTCATGCCCTAGTGTTGGTTAAAGAACAGAAAATATAGAAGCTTTACAAATATATCATGTCAACTTATAGAAAGTATAGAAAATATGGAAAGGCACAAGTACATGTCAATTGCACAAGTACATGTCAATTGAACTGTACATGTTAGACCGGAAGAAGATCTAGTTCGGACTAAGATCAAAAGCAAATATATTGATCAAGCACTCCATTTCGGACCCAAGATCGAGCGCCTAGGCCTATCGGTTCTTGAGATATCGCCTGATATGTGGCAATTTATTTTTGCACAAGCGCAACCGGAAGTTGTTCGGATTCTATCCTCAATATCAATAGGATCAAGTCAGACATGTCGGCATACTATTGCTCAGTTATATCAATAACAATTAAAGACCCGTTTTTGCTGTGTTTGCTAGCATGGTTGTTGAATAATAATAAGATTTCAGCTGCTGCAGTGTCACCACCAACTATATTTGTCTTTTTTGCTACACGTTATAAACAGAGCGACTTCAATCCTGTATTTTCGCTCACTAAATCCTGCGAAAGCACAGTACGACGCCAGCCAATCAAATATGTTTTCGATTTTTAAAAATGCTTATATAAGCACAATTGCTTACAGAAGCACACCATATATGGGGGACTATCTAAGAATGCTTGAAAAAAAATTTGAACAGAATCGGCCAAGAACTCTTAGAGAAGAAGCGGTAGAAAGAAAAAAGTTCACATACTATTAACTAACGCACTAACTAAACAACAGAAAGTGGTCGCAATACCCACGGCTTGTGGAAGCAAGCCGTGGCTAAAAAAAAGTCACATATTTTCAAGTTGCAATGTTCTAACTGCACCACACTGGCAAATTCGAATGAATTTCATTGTTTTACGTTTAACAACTAAAAGCCAAATATTTAAGTTACCCCGATGCCATTTATCATATAGATTGGTCCAAAGATGACTTTTCTATTCAAAGTCAAAGTCAAGAATTCATTAAAAGTGTCCATTAATTAAAAAAGGCCTCTACTTTGGTTATATGTTGTGATATTTAAACAAGCTTATCAGCATTAACAATACCAGATAACTCTTATGTTTTAAAACTGATTAGACTATTTTTCGTTGATAATGGCCCTAACACTCAAATCGATGCCTATGTGCGATATTTCTTTATGAACATAGAAACCAGACCATGCATTAAACAAATGCACAGCATAACCTTGTATCACTGCATTGAAGACAGATGAATCATCATCTGAGTACCGTCTTGCTGAGGAACTCAATACAAATCATCTATATGTAGCATTAGCTATTTCGCAATGCTTTGTAGTTTTTGCATACGCAGCTATTTTTTGCACGACAAGCAGTTTTTTATATTTCGTTTTCAGTTCGTTGTCATTACATCACGGCAGTTTAAATCGCCCTTTTTGGTACACTTTAGTTTTGTTTGCTCAACCCCCTCTTTATCGCTTTTGTGAACATCGGGATTAAGATCATCGTCTACAGTGCCTCAAATGAAGAGCTTAAAAAATCTTAAACATGTGGTTAAATGGGAAAATACAAGTTTTTAAATTAAGATTTACGGTATGTTCCCGCGATAAGATTTTATTCAAAATTGTATAAGTAAAAAATCATCTTGTCCTGCATCAAGTTAACTGGTAGGTCAAAAGGCTTTGTGAACGAAAAAGCCCCATCAACTTTTCTATATAAGTTGGCGTCTAACATTGGGTTAAATGGCAGTTTACTAAGTTTTTGATCGTATTTTGAGTGATGTTCCCACGATAGGATTTTATTCAAAACAGTATCAAATTAAACTTCATTTTCAGCTTTTTCCAATGGTTCCAAGATTACTGGTAGGTCAAAAGGCATTGTTAACGAAAACGCCCATCAACTTTCATATATTAGTTGGCGTTTAACATTGGGTTAAATGGCAGTCTACTAAGTTTTTGAGCGTATTTTGAGCAATGTTCCCACGATAGGATTTTATTCATAACGATATCAAATTAAACTTCATCTTCAGCTTTTTCTTATGGTACCAAGATTACTGGTAGGTCAAAAGGCATTGTTAACGAAAAAGCACCATAAACTTTCATACATTAGTTGGT
>LQRL01166784.1:0-15298 GCA_001703475.1 Hydroides elegans | reverse complement strand
GCAAAAGCTTCATACCAAAGTGCCGCGGACAAAGTGTTGTACAAATACCCCCAAATATCTTAAAATCGTCTAAGTTCAGACCCCCGTAATTTCGACAATTCTTGGTCGTTCAAACTGAAACCTCGACGTTGCACACCTGCAATATATATTCTTTCACTGTGGGAAGTTTCAGAACCCTAGGACAAAGGCTTCATACCAAAGTGCCGCGGACAAAAAGTTGTATGATTAGCGTGACGGACGGACGGACGGACGGACAGACAGACAGACAGACAGAGGCAAATCCTATAGACGGTTGGGGTCTAAAAATTCATACCTTTACATGTGGATCCAAACTGATATCTGAAAACTGTTTTTGTACTTCGGCAAGAGCCTGTCTAGCTTCGGCGATATTGGACTCATTGGCAGGGTGTTCCAACAGATATTTCTCCAACTCACATTCGCGTTGTACAAATATAGCAACTGTTCCTGTAAGGAAATTTGACATTGACCGTAAACATTGCATTCAGAAGAAACCTGAATCAATGTAGCCCCGTAAAAATTGACATAACTAGATGCTGTCAGTGAGCAGCAGGATCCCATAAAAATGTTATTGTCACAAGCTAGCAAACTATTACCGGTGGGCTGGAATTTGAAATACAAAAACTGCGCGAGGAAAAAAGCCCAAAAAGACATTCTTCTCACGTACGATAAAGTTCAAAGGCCTGTATTTCCAAAAATTTTTTGGCCGATGAAACATTGACGTTGCAAAGCTATTATCCTTCATTAGTAGAGGTGTGTTCCGGGACACTTTATGTCGGACCGGGCCGGGCTGGCCTGACCATTTCTTCGGGCAGGGCCGGGCCAGTTCAGAACAACACATTGCATATAAGGCATATGCATACACTAGAAATACGAATTCTATAGGTGGCAACAACTGAGAAAATCCTGGAATTAAACGATTGCATGTTCCAGAAAATAAGAATTCAAGCTAAAAATCTGGAATTTGAAATTTACATAAGAACACATCGAATCTCTTAAGCCTAAAGTTCCAGTTTTTCCAGGTCAAGTTAATTGAATTATTTGATGTAAGTTTAATCTTAAAAAAGTGCTCGCGCCATTGGCGCTCGTATATTCAATACATACGATCTCACTTTAATCCCGTGCATAACATGCCATTTGGGTGGCGTCAATGAGAATTAACGATCAGGTGTAATTGAGTAAACTGTTTTTTAGTTTGATTACATCTTGTCGATGTAGACCACTCTCGACAGATTTTGTAAATGAGTACACTTCAAATTTATTCCAAAACTGTTCCGAAACTGTTCCGAGCCAGAGCCTGGCACGGCCCGACGACATAAGTCGGGCCGGGCCACGGAACTCATCCCTATTCACTAGTTCGAAGTACTATGAATTTACAAAGATGTGGCGTTCACAACGTACCCAACCTCAGGAGAAACAGATGGACAAGCAGAGGTGAAGGCCCGCCCGACGGACAGACAATATCCCTCCGTTTGCGGGGGATAATAAATCATTATGTGGAAAGATGATATTTGTGAAAAAAGGATCTTATCCAAACACCGCAAGTTATTTGAATTTTGTGGAAAGTATCGTTGTTATTTATATAAACGACCAAATATGTTACCTCTTTGATTAATAAAGATACGACGATCACCAGGCATCCCATTAAGCACGTCGTAAATGCAGGTTTTGAATATTCTCAAAAACCTATTATTTCAATATATTTGAACAATCATTGCTCGATCAAACCGATCGAACTTCTACCTTTTTAATTCTTAGCTGAAAACGGTATCAATAAGAAACCCCTCTTACAAGTTACATCTATATGTATATCATATGTGGTGTTCACAAGGTACCAATCCTCAAGGCATACAACTAGAAAGACTCAAAGAGACGGACCGACGGACGGACAAGTCCAAACCTATATCCCTTATTTTAACGAGTTATTTTCAAATTTACCATTTTGATTTCGAAAGATTCAAATTTATGAACTTGTTTTGTTATCAAATATATAATATGACATATAAATGTTCTAACTTCCTAGCTGGTTCCTCAATTATCAATAATAATTTCCGGTATTATCGCTCAAAATATTACAATTTCAAGATTTCCTTTATTATTTTATGCCAAAAAAATGTACCTATTCCAGAGCCTTTACTACCGAATTGTTTCGATAAATCTAATATTTTGTTCCAGTTAGCACTAGATCGGCATTTTTCGATTTCTGATTCCAATCTAGAGGGTTTGTTTTTCGACGCCATTTTCTTCGCTAATATGAAAAAATAGGTTTACAGCTTGAAGTATGATAAAAAAATCATTTAAGCGATCTGAGTTAGAGACATAAGAATTCTCATAATTTTAGTTTAATTAAAGTGTTTGAGCATTTTTGGGTGAGAATGACCATATATATATACATATATGTCTACACATATGAGCATATATACACATATGTCTTATGACGATGAAGATCCGCAAGCCGATGGGAGCCAAGTAGCTGGCATGCCTCGCGTGGGGATAGCGCAACCCGGCGGATAGAGATTAGACAGTTTGGGCAAATTTATTCGTTTGACAAAAAGTTTGTTTCGGACACCTATAGCCAACCAGTAGAGATACAAACTAACACTGCGCTTTTAAGAAAATATACCCATAATATGTGATTGACTTAAAGCGTTTTCGCAAAATGTTGCAAAAATACATTTTTTGCCCAAACTCTCTCATGTATGAAGAACAAAGTGCCGAAACAGTCTAATACGTCCATTTCATCACTGAGGAGGAGACATATGCATCCAAACAATCTGAACTAGACAAACATGAGATCAACTGGTGAGCCCAGTGACATCTGGGAAATGCTAGATGACGAGGTGACAGCTTTGCAAACAGCTTTCGGTTTAGAGAGACACCAGTTTTGGCACCACGGCGCAACTAAAAGCTCATGACAACACGAACAAAAAATTCCCGAGACGGGGAATTATGAGAGGGCAGACAAGAAGGCTAGTAGAAGAACAGCTAAACACCAAAACTAACGAACAATGGAAGACTGGAATCACCAAGGTGTAACAACTTCGACAAATATGCATGAACGCAGTAGGTTTCAAAATTCACACCACAGTGCTAATAAAGTCATACCATCAGTTACGGAAGCAGAAATGAATATCATAAGGTAGGATAAGCCGGAAAATAAAAATCGAATCGTTCTCTATAATCATATATGCGGTTGGTAACTATAAAACAACAGTATCGTAATTGATTAAGAATAAATGGAACGAACACTCTGACATCGTTGATTCAAGAGTACGGTGGGACTTACTCAAATACAAGGTACAAACATTTTCTATTTCCCATTCTTAGCAATTAGCAAAAGCAAGACGACAAACAGAGTCCTTACTCATAAGAAAATCATCTTACTTGATCACAAGATAATAGATAATACAATAACTGCATCAGACCTAAATAACACCGAACAACTCAAGCACGAATACGAAAAATACAAGAATTTAAACACAAAGGTGCATATATAAGATCAAGGATCAAAGGAATTGAAGAAGAGGAGACGATTTCTAAATATTCCTACAATCAAGCCAAACAATCATTCGGCAAAATATATATCACAAAACTAGAATGCGAAAACAAAGTTATAAAAACTGAACCAAATTTTACAAGAATTGAAATGCTTAGATTCAAACCTTTATGCCTTTTCGAAACCGAACCTGGACGATCAGACCTTTACTCAGATATAACATCTTTAAGTGCCTCACTGTGACTTAACCAAAAAACAGCTTTTGATTCCCAACATCTCTAAACGAATGTGAAAATCACTTAAAACAATGCCAGAAGGAACAAATCACCAGGACAAGATTGTTTAAGCTACGAATTTTACAAAACCCTTTGGCCTACAATTGGTCCAATATTTCACAAAACCCTTCAGTATTCATTGAATTAAGGTGAACTTTCACTATCACAAAGAAGAGCAGTTATTACACTCCTACAAAAATGGGGGAAAATGAAGCATACATAAAAAACTGGCGCCCTATCAGTCTTCTTAATTGTGATTACCAAATTCTTACAATAATAATTTCAAAGCCAATACAATCCTTCATCCGTAAGCTTATACACCCTGACCAAGTAGGTTTTGTACCAAATAGGTTTATATGAGAAAACATAAGATACATGGAAGATTTGAAAGACTACTGTTGCCTGCTGCGAAAAAAATGCATCATATTACATATTGACATTGAGAAAGCGTATGATACTTTCGAATGGGTCTTTATATTTTTGCCCTCAAAAAAATATAATTTCGGACCATATATTATTGAATGGATCAAAACATGCTACTTAAACATCTTCTCAACAGTAATACATAACGGATTTACGACCGGTTGGTTCGGTATCTATAGAGGCGTACGTCAAGTAAGTAGCCTTTCGTGTATCCTATTCATACATTTAATCGAAATCATGGCTTCACTAATAAGAAATAGTACAAATATAACTGGCATTACAATTGGTAAATACGACAGAAAACTCGATAAGTTTGTAGATGACGCATCTTGTATCCTAGAAAAAATAAAATGCGTTGAAAACTTATTTAGCACTCTTAAGTATTTCAGCAAGTTTTCCGGACTTAAATTAAACATGAAAAAGATCATCATTTTCTGGGTCGGGACATTGAAAACCCCAAACTTACCTCAAAATAAGTTACTGTCAAGCACGGATCTATTAATGTTTTAGATATATCCGTAGGATATGATAATGCCAAAAATACCACAGAAAATTTCACTTAAAAGCTCGCTGCCATGAAATACAAATTCAATATATGGTTCATTCGAAACCTTACTCTAATAGATAGAATAAATATTTCAAAAGCAATTGGTATAAGTAATTTTATTTACTCCATGACTATGAAACCCAATTAAACCTAATTCATGCATCCCAAACAATAATAAATAGGTTTTTTATGGAATAATAAACCACCATGTGTAAAACACAAATCTCCTATGGCCTCGTATGAAGATGTGGCCTATAAGATCCCGATATGGTCAACCAATACAATGCTCTAATATTTGTATGGTTAGCACGCTTCTCAGATACAAAACAATAGTGCTCAATTGCAAATATATTTTTCGATAAATACGATGATTTAGATTTCCTTAAACAATGTAATTATGATCTAAAGTCGGTTAATTCTCTACCACCATTTTATAAAAACCTATTGCTACATCTAAAAGAGTTCTACCCCAATCCCGAAAGTTATAGTATAATATGGAATAATAAATATATAACTATAGAAAGAAAATCATTGTTTTGGAAAACATGGAGGAATCGAGGAATTATGTTTGCTCAGGATATTTTAGATTCAGATAATAAAATATTATGTCTTACCGACTTAATAAAACATATAATATTCCTATGTATATTATGAAATATAATAGTATGGTTTCTGCCAGTATTTATGCAAAAAGAAATAATTCAAAATATAACGCTATTAAATATAATAGCGATATTCTTATAGACTTATAGACATAAAGTTTCTTTTCCTTAATGATATTTATATACCGTCTCAATGTGGAAAGTCTAAACTATTTTACAACGAATTTATACCATACTTATCGGAGGAATCATCTAGTATCGCCTACTGGAACCATAATACTGAAGTGTCTACTATAGAATTTATTCAAAGTTTATCTCTCGTAAGAGCAAGTTGTAAAGAAGTTAAATTAGTTGAATTCCAATATAAGGTTTTACATAATTTTGCAATGTTAAGCAAAATTTGTTTAAATGGGTGCTTATCAATAGCTCTAAATGTGTCATTTGTGAAAGTGAAGACTCCATATTACATTTTCTGTCCAGATTTGAAAATGCGAAACATTTTATTGAACATATTGTAGACTGTATTAACAGCATGAGCATGAGATAACATATAATGAAAATGAGTATATTTTTGGTGTAAGAGATAAAGCGATGGACCCTATTCTTAAGATTTTAAAATATACAATTTGGTTATTTAAAAACTTGGGTAAAACTTTAAATATAAATACATTTCGCTTTCAATTGTATAAGCGTATAAAAGCAGACGAGTGTTATAAAGCAAAGCGTATTTTTAAATTGGAATGGAAAAAATATTCATCACTGTACAGTAATTTGAAAAAGTCATTCAAATAGAAATATCTTGTTACAATATGTATTTTTATTGTTTATAAACAAAACTTATGTATGTTATGTATGCGATTTGCTTGCTATAAACTGAACTCTTGTATAAGCTATGTATGTATACACTTAATGTTGAAAAATAAATAAAAAATCCTCTGCGAGAAGTTCTGTACATAGATCTGAAGTCCACAAGAAAGCAGTTAACGGGCAGTGCAGAACATGAAAAGAAACGGCCGAAACTGATCCGAGATGATCTGCGACATCATCTCCAGAGCTTGAGAACTGCGGAGAGAAATAGACAAAAAAAGACAAAGAAGGGCTAAAACACGGTCCCAATTTATCGAAAGACCATGATAACTAGGTTAAACTGCTTCTAGACAACCCAAAAGGAGGGCGATTGGAAAGTGCGATAGAGGACGTTTGGCAATTGGCAGACACACATAATGATAAAGATTCACACACCAAACTTGACGAATTTAGTGCTCTTTTTTCTACAAGTGAACCTACGACTTGGTTAAAAACAAACGAGATAGAGGAAAATAGAAGAATTGCGATAAGCGGAATAGACAGCTAGAGCACGGTACTAGATTGCGTTGGCACATCGTATAACATATACATGAAGTACCCAAAACTTTTTAAACGGCTGTGGAATTTGCTAAACACGGTATGGAAGAAGGAGATGGTCCCTGAATGCTGACAGAGGGTAAAAACGTGCTTTTTTGTGCCAAAAGAGGAACACTCTACCAACATTCTTCTCTGTTGTATCGAAGCAACTGATCAACTACATGTTACTCGATCAATACCTCGACACAAGGGTGCAGCAAGGGGATGCATATCACGAACCTGAGAATGTGAAAAACATTTTAAGCAGTATTACAGCTGTGCTTTATTCGGTTCACCTACAATAAAGGCAAGACGAAGTGGCAACAACTTGAAAAGGGCATAATCACAGGGGACACGATAGCCCGAGCTCAATCAAACTGATTGTTTAGTCCGCAGTCAAAATGTAGAGGCCGGTGTGTGACAGCCTGTAATAAAGGCATTTATGAACGACCTTTCTATAGCAACTACCTACACGGTCAAAGCGAAATAAGGTAATAAAGCTAAATAAGTGGGCAACGATAAAGTTCTATGCGAAAAAGTCACTCAGCGTCGTATTAAAGAGTGGTAACCGAAGCCAACGGTTTAAATTTAGAATAGCAGACAAAGCAATACATAATGTAAAAGACCAGCCGATAAAATGTCTATGCAAGTTTTTGTTTACAAAAGACGCCACAAGCATGAAGGATACAGGTGATCAGTTGGACTACTGGCTAGGGAAGATTGATAAGAGCGAGCTTCTGCGAAAATTCCAAACCTCGTGTTACCAGCACGACGCATCGCCACAAATTCTCTGGCCACTGATGATGTATGATGTCGCAATGACGACAGTGGAAAAAAATGAAAAACAAGATAAGCAGCAGCTTGCGGAAATGACTGTGAATTCCGCCTTCCTTCACAAACGAAGGCCTAAACAGAAGAAATACAAAGCTACAACTTTATTTTACTGCCTTGACTGAGGAATTCAAAGTGAGCAAAGCTCGAATGGCAAATGAATATTTTAATGAAATCAATATGTTGCATAAATTTTATGCGATGCATTGATATGAATATTATGATGTATTTCATTTGGGTCTCTAAAAATTGCAAGACATTCACGGCCAATATCCTTGACTATACATGTACATGTCAAGACATCTTGGACCTAAATATTAAGTTAAATATATAGTTTTGGGGTGCCTAAACATATCACACAAAATGTTCGGTAATCGTTTCTTTAAATGCTTGTAACCAAATTGAATATATATTGCATAACACTAAAACACACAATATGCATTTGGGTCCCCTAACTTACTCACTAAAATCGCGGTCATCATTCCTGAAGAAACATAGCTAAAAATTGTTATTCTTTCACGATATTGAACGAAATGCACCCATTTCATGCTTAAAATGTGGATATAAATGTTGCTTATCTCATTGCAGCCAACACATATAAATCCCACATAATAAAATATATTGATTCAGGTCGTGTTACTTGACATATCATATAACTGCTTTTCAAACATGTTGAAAGTCCCTGATCAAATTGAACATTTTCATTTATTTGACATACCTCGTGTTAATAGCAGAATACAACCCTGTGTAAATAGCAGAATACAAGCCTCTGTGAATAAATCATTCATGTCCAATGACTACAAGTTTGAAACGTTTAACATGCAGCAGATATGTTCAAACGTATTAAATTGATTTCAATGTACATAATATCTTGCGGAAATATTATTAACAGTTTTAAGAATAAACAGTATTTTTTTTTTGGAAAAATCACACCATTTAAAGATAATCCATTCTAAACTCATTCTTAAAATTGAAATAAGCCTTAATTTAAAGACAGATTTCTTCCATTCCATAAACATGTTTGAATAAGATTTCATCATTGATATATTATATTTGATTTTGTGCAAAACACAAAACAGTGACACGAAGCGTCATAATTTAATTCAATTGATTGAGTCACTTTCTTCTTAGCTCTATAAAGCACAAACAATTTCATAAAGCAAACTTTATTTATATTATATTTATTAATAATAAAGAGATCTGCATATAAATGGATAACTAAACGTTTTAACATATAAATCTGTTGAATATCACAAATTCTAATTTAAAATGTCTTATTAATGATATATTATTATTTAGAATTATTAGATAGGTAAATCAAAGTCAATTGATGCATAAATTAATTGTTATAATAAAACATAATAATGACGTTATGCCGTTGCAATTAGGTAACAATCAAGTATTTGTACTTGTCACTGACACATGTTAGCGACATGTATAAGGTGAGCATGTAAATAAAAATATGAAAACTATTTCTTTAAATATTGAAGAAATGCATCTCATTTGCATCACAAGGAAGTAATTTAATTTTGTTCATATAATTATTTATAAAATAAGGTAGGTGAGTTAATTGAACGTAAAGTCGTTTTTTCATATTACCTAAGCATTAAATAAACTGTTTAAATTATAGAAAGTTGCGAAGTTTATTCAAAAACATTAGTCAATAATATAATATATTTGAGAACGAGATATTATAAAACAAAATAAGCGAAAGGAATTGTAAAAAGTCCAATACATCTGTTACTTCAACCACAAGTTATGTGAGCATAACGTTTCGCTACACAGCTTATTGCGACGTAACAAGTTATAAGAATCACAAAAAACGTCATATAACTTGAGTTTACCAGAAAAGAAGTTCATGCAGTTTAACGTGACTGAAATAAATCTGGTTCGTGAAAATGAATCGCAATCATTGAGAAGGCATGTAATTGAAATATACTTCATGTTTGGAGGCTCAAATGTTGATTGGATTGCCAGACCCTCGGGCACGGGATTGTACGGATTGAAGGCAAAGCCTGAGGTCCAGCAATTTACCTCGGAAAAAAAGTGTAACCGAACAGAAAACCGAATGTCCCACAGACACGAACTTTGGTTGAAGGTCACTTTCTTAGCGCTATAGAACCTGAACAGACAATGATAGGCGTTTGTTTTTTACGTTAGGTGTTTATGCATCGATTTGCTTTTCCTACTTCCCGCCAGACACCGGGCAGGTCCATGTACCTCCAAATAAAATCGTCTATGATGTGCTTGCAGTTTTCATTTCTTTCCTCAGAATTTCCGAAAAAGAGCAAGGTATTCCTTCAACCTTAGTCTTCAACTTTGTGTACTCGAGTTCGAGCTCCTTTTGCTGTTGAATAAGATCACTATATAAATAGCAAAATTCCCTTTTTTAGTTGTTTGCAATGTTCGTTATTTGGTTTTTCATTGTGTTTTTTTTTCTGTCAAGCATTTTTTACATTTGTATCTATATCCGTGAATTTTGTTTCTAGATCATCGAGGCGATGCAACGCACTGTTAAAGACTGTTTCAATATCCTGTAATTTATCCAGATTTTCATTTATTTTTGATTTTGTTTGCTCTAGAGCGCTCAGAATTTTTAATTGTTCTTCTTGTTTATCCAACTATTGGAATATTTGCTGTTGAAAATTTTCTATTGTGTCATCATTGGATTCAGGTTTTACCGGAGATGATTCGGCACATCGACGTGTTCTATCTCTATCCGATGATTTATACATCTGGAGTGTTTCTGTTTGCATAAATTGTAACTTATCCATAAACTAATGCGTTTTATACACTGCTATCAAATACAACATTTTTATCCGAACTGATTATTGTATTTATCTTTTAATTCATAGACAATTGTGCTATATCATTGCAACTAATTTAAATTATTAACATCCATTGTATTGATTTTAATTGCTCATAATTGATATAGTTTTACATTTGTGGTGTAAAACTCCCCTTTATGTTCTACTATCAATCTGTGTGCGTGGCTTTAAACTCCATTTTACTACTACTACTTTTATTGCTCCACATGGCTTTTGGCACACGTGACAGCTTATGGGTGCCGTGTGGTGACACTTCCGTGATTTGCTTTTATGCAATACTTAATCCGCTTAATATCAACATGTGTTTATCTTTTTGTTTATTCTTAATAGTGTATTGTTTTGTTTTGTGCAATTAAACACATTTTAGGAATTGTTTTTGCAAAATATATTCAAATCCTTATGTGGCAGTCTTTTATTTTTCTTTGACATAATTTTCATCAAAATCCGTCAAATCGGTCAAACCATGTAAATAAAGCAGAAATAGAGGACCTTAAGAATGGGCTGCCACTGCTGTCACCAGCATTTTTTCAATTAAAAAAGTGTCTCATCCCTTTCCTTCGTCAACATAAAGTTTTTCTGTATTTTATGCTTAAAACTTTGAAAATAAAGGTTCAATTTGAATATTTCTATAAAGAGTTTGCGCTGATATAAAAAAATTGCGCTCATAGCCTGTATTTCCCAAATATAACGAATCACATTTCTTTTTACTGATTTGTTTACGTCATTCTTACGTCATTTTTTGGGGATTTCAAACATCGGCACAACCTCTCTAATTCATTGGACATAACTCAAATAAATGGGGTTGTGATGAGCAGGGCATTAGTTGACTCTTAAAAACGAAATAGGCCACTTTAAACAGCCGTATTATATGATGTAAGACTTATTGTGTTTGTGTGCTAATTTATTTGACGATACATCATAACCAGTTAGAGTTATATGAAGCTTGTATCGCTATTAGCAACCCAATGTTGTCCCAAATTTATTTGCTTACTTTTCCATGGTGGTTGATATCTTTTTCTGTGGACTGAATTCCTGATTGAAGGCTAGAAATACATGATTTTTGTGGCCATATTGATACACTCCAGGACCATGCTAAATTCTTGAACTTTAAGACACACACGTGTTTATTAACCTATTCTTTAATAATAAAGCAAAGAGCAATCCAGTGTGTGTACCAAGATTCTCTAAACATATGAATTAACAGAAAATGTTACTTTAACCCTAACCATGTAAAGCAACTGTTCCTGATAAAATCTACAATGTATATAAATATCATTAGATTATCAAAATAAGCAAGAAACACTCAATCCTCTGGAGATTTAAAGGCCTCTCGGGTCATACATATGTTCCGATTTGCGTTTTCTACTCGAAATGTGGGATTTAACCTTAAGTATCTTGCCAATGGGTATACCATCATATTTCATGTCATTAATATATTCCAATCCAGGGCATCTTGTCACTTAAAAAAAACATTCTGATGTTTATCCTTGTGCGCCATTGGGTTATTCACTGGCTATTGGGCTGAATAGCAAAGCAAAAATATATGCGAGATAAGTCACAGATTCCGGTAGTTTGACTAGGGGCATATCATTATGTGGTGGTCATTGAACACAACCTCGGGGTGTATAACGGGCAACTTGGCTTAACTGATTTAAACCGGATTAACTAAGAAAACTGAATTGACTGCCACAAAAGAAATAAGAACGTCATATTTAACTTTCTTCTTTTAAGGCCTCGATTTCCGGTACCGTTCAACTTCCTTTTCACGTTGTTTTTCAGGAGACGGAGGTGCGTAAACTTTTATGGAATATTTTCGTTAATTTCATCCTTTACTAAACTAAAAATGGCCATTGATATTCACAACTATTTCACTAAATAATTAAAGTACAATTTGACGTACTCGAATCTGTTATATTCTTATGTTTTATCGTGTTCTTGTGGTCTTAAATGTACACTCGTGTAAATATCCGGTGCAGAATAATACGGTAATATATGTAAATTGATTGAAAACAATATACGACGAATCAAAAAAAAAAAAAAACATTTTTTTTTTCAGAAATGCAGATCTTTGTCAAGACCCTCACGGGTAAAACCATTACCCTTGAGGTGAGTAGGTCATTTTCTTCGTTTGATCTCAAATCGGTTTCATTATGTCAATTAATTATTACACTTGTATAAATATGTATCGTATTCATTGTATAAGAAAGGTTTGTTGGTAAAGTTCAGTATTTCCATTTGATAAATGCAAAGACTTCGTTATAAATATAGTCTTACCTAAGTCGTTGGATCTTATAAAAAAAGTATCACGTCGGTTTCTTTGGCTCTGTAGGTAGAACCAAGTGATACTATCGAAAATGTCAAGGCCAAGATCCAAGACAAGGAGGGTATGTGCTCAAAATTATGTCTGAATGCATTTACCAAGTGAAAGTACAAAGTTCTTGCATATGAAACACTCGAAATTGAATTGTATATTTGGGTCATAGTAAGATCTAAAGTACAAGTTGAATGCTCATTATACCATCATTCAAATTAGGGAGTCTGCTTAAAATTATCTTTTAAGCAGCCGTTGGGAAAGACAAGACTGAAGTCTCGACAAAAATCCATACAGATAAAAATATGAGAATTGTTCATTATTTATTAATTATAATACCTCAAGTTAATTAAAATATGTGGTCAACGAGTGTGAAGCTCATTTGGCGTATTAAAATATGTGGTAAACGAGTGTTAAGCTCATTTGGCGTATTAAAATATGTGGTCAACGAGTGTTAAGCTCATTTGGCGTATAAGATTCTTTGGTACCAACTTTTCTTGATAGTTCTATGATGACGGATTTCTGTCGTTGGGCTCAAATTTGAAACAAGGACTGTGTTGCCCTAAGAACATTTGTCTGAATATGAATTAAAATATACATAATTAGGCCTTCAACCACATAGGTTTGGGGCCTATGGATTCGGGGTGTCTGTCCGTCGTCGATTCTTTTTCCAGGCTGTATCTATGTAACGGATGGTCGTAGATACCTCGGAAAAGGCTCATATGAAAGGTCTTGGCGTGTAGATGTGCATTTTGACAGTTTAAAATCGGCCACCGGAAATTCGGCCAAATTATCCATAAACAGCGGTTTTTCGAAACATGAGCTTTTCCAGGCTGTTTCTTTGTAATGGATGGTCTTAGAGACCTGGGAATATGAAAGGCCTTGATGTGGAGATGGGCTTTTTGACAGTTTTGGCCACCGGAAATTGGCCGAAAATGCCCAAAAGCTTTGATTTTCCGAAACATGGGCATAAACAAGATAGTCAATACCCCCTTCGAATGGGGGGCGGTTTGGGCATTTTCGTGTTTCACAAATGCTTTCTTCTTTAAAATTTTATACGCTGAATTATTGTAGCAACTTTCAGCTGAATTATAGACGATGATATAGATTAAAATAAAATAATTCATTTGAAAAGGATTATCTTTGTAAATAAAATTGGACCAATTGCAAAGTAACATCGTGAAAATAAAGTCTATTAAAGGTATTTCTTCCATGAATCACAATCAGCCCAAGTATGTATTCGACAAAATTACAATCCGGACTACGTAAGTTCGATTTCGTTGGTTATCCTTGCAAGTTTTATGCCAATATATTGATTGAGAGATAAATTGGTGGTATTTGGATCCGAACGGTTTCAAGATAACGATGTACCCTTAGTATATAAGTTAAAACGCGTACATCGGTTCTTAGTCCTCCGTCAATATGGGGCTTTAAAGCTCGAAAGCGACTAACCAAATTTTACTTTCAGACCTCTAGCAATTTTGATTTTAAAATGAGAGCAATTTTGATGGTAAAATGAGTGTACATGATATGGAAGGAATTTAAGTTGCAAGCAAATGTGTTTCATATTGCTAACAGAACTTGTACTTTTTCTTGGTTTGCAGATCACGACATATTTTGTTTTTAATATTTTGTATATGCAACTGTTTATTACTCTTATTGAAGTATACATTTATAAAGTAATAAATTTTAACTATTCGCAATAAATCTTGAACAATTAAGGCTTAAGAGAGAAAAAAAAATGCATGAAATAAATGACTATTATCGATTAACTTAAATGTCATTCCTAAAATTATTACAGCAGCTGGGCAATCTACCTTATCAATTTATGTGTCGTATAAGTTGTCAATATAGACTGGCATCCATACAACTTGCACTGAAAACGCTTTGCAGGCATCCCACCAGACCAGCAGAGGTTGATCTTTGCCGGCAAGCAGCTGGAAGATGGACGTACCCTGAGCGACTACAACATCCAGAAGGAGAGCACTCTCCACTTGGTGTTGCGCCTGCGTGGTGGCGGTAAGAAGCGCAAGAAGAAGAATTACACCACCCCCAAGAAGCAGAAGCACAAGAGGAAGAAGGTCAAGCTCGCTGTCCTCAAGTACTACAAGGTGAGGGTTGTTACTAAGGTTCTGCAATTTTTTTCCGTGTCTAATTCGGATCACATGAATGACCATTTGAAAGCTCATAGGAGATTTAAAGTTGTATTCTGTAAATTAATCATCTTATTATCCCCCGTGAAACGGAGGGATATGGGTTTGAGCGTGTCCGTCCGTCTGTCTGTCCGTCTGTCTGTCTGTCTGTCCGTCCCCCTTGATAGGGGGTAGTTTGTGCACGCGAGTTTGGTATGAAGGAGTTAAGCTAGGGCTCTTAAATCTTGCACACCTATAAACCAGGGTCTGAAGTCGTGCCTCGTCAAGGTTTCATCTCAATCGGTTGCAAATTGTCGATTCTGGAGCACTTTAAAAATTGTCGATTTTAAACTTTTTTTAGATGATTAGTACTTTGTGCATGCGAGTTGGGTATGAAGGAGTTGAGCTAGAGCTTTGAAATTTTATACACGTATAAACCGAGGTCTGAAGTT